>VZTJ01003710.1:677099-980838 GCA_013397795.1 Orthonyx spaldingii | reverse complement strand
AAAAAAAAAAAAAAAATCCCTCATAAGAAAGAGGTGAGAATTCAAAATACCTTCTACCATGAAAAATCACTACACAAGAATTTAACCCCCAGTTAGGCAAGGGGTAAGTTCTTTCCCCTGTATAGTGAGGAGCCATGAAAAGGGGATTGAACACAGCTTCAGTTGATGTTTCTGGGTTAGACATCACCCAAACAGCAGGGAAGGTATTTTATTTTGAGAAAAAGAGTATATCAAATGGTCAGAGACAGCACAACCAATCAATTTGCCGTGCTCATTTTGGAAATTAGTGTGGCTGAACCACTGAGACTAGATCTGTGGGCTTCTGGCATGCTGTTTTTCAATTTTGCTAATATTTGAGTTGAAAACACATTTGGCAGGAACTTTTTACCAAAGTCCATACACACAGCATTTCACAAAGAATCAAAGCAACTTCTTCTGAACAAATATATTCCTTCTATGCTTTGAAGCATACTGTAATTACAGAAGCTTATACTCATCTCATTTCACTTTAGATTTATCCTTGTTCTTTCACACTTGGATTGTAAAAGATAACTTTCCTTCTTGGGTGTTGACTAACGCTCAGCATCAACTTTAAAGCAAATTATGTCCCACTCAGATGCCTCCTGTTTTGGAAAGAGGAAGTGAAGGGGAAAGTTGTAAGCAGTAAGTACCCCTTTGATCTGAGCTCTCAGCCTCACCAAGCAGCTGTGTAAACTGGACAGGAACAGAGATGTTGACTGATGTAGAACTGGGATTATCTTCAGAGATGTTGACTGATTTAGCACTGGGATTATCTTCTAAGTGTTTGCTGAAGAATCTCTTTGAGGTGCTCTAAAATATTATGGAGTGGTGAAACAGAGCCAAGCTAATGAAGGAAGCCTTACAGTTAAATAAGGTCAGTTTCTGCTTCTCTTTTCATTCCCAAACTGCACCAAATAAACAGAACCTTCGCTAAATGCAGTTATTTCATCACTTGCTTATTAGCTGGGCTGTGCTCACAAAATTAGTCAACTTTACTATATTCTCTATTTTAGATGCTTTCACGAGTCAGTTTGATAAGATTTAGCAAAACCAATGCCAAATTGTGGCAAGCAAAACCACAAACAAGATACCATTCACTGCTGGTGTAGTATGATGTTTAATTGTTTATTGATAAGAGCACGTTTGAACTGAGGTAGCCATGCCGTAAGCGTGGTTCCTGTTTCAATGAAGAGTCTTCTAGCACCTTCTGAAGTAGCAAGTTTGCAAGTAAATTGGACATTTTAGACACATTTCTTATTTACTGAAACTGAAACACAGACTGAAAGATTCAGAAAACTTTCCAAGACCTTTCTCTGGTACCTGTTGGATTCCTCTACACCATAAGTAAATTTAATTTGCATAAATTTATGCTGCAGCTGAATTTGGCAGAGGATATATGAATTTTCTTTCAGCTGTGGGATGGATGAATAGGATACCTTGACACACAGAAAGAAAATAATCTACTCAGCAGCATGCAGAAAGGTCTATGCTTTCTTAATTGACGTGCAAAAGACACTGTTGGTGACTTTGGTGATAAAAGAAGTACATGTATACATGTGTTTGTCTGTCCTGCCCTGTGTCTCAAGATCCTCTTCCATACATACATTCCATACACATCCTGCTACAAAGGTTGCAGCAGCCTTTGGAAATTCTAAGAAATACCAGGTTAAAATGTGATAAGAAGATACAACACTATAGAGTAGTTTAGGCAGTCAGGCTGCTCATGCTTTTTTAATCTCCAAATGAAAACCAAAGCTGTTGAAAGCTTGGGACAACAAAACCAATGTGCATTCTGTTTTGATAGCCAACAGAAAATCCTATTCTGGCACAGGTTGAATAGTTTTATGCCACTAAGGAAGTACAGGTCACAAAAAGCCAATCTGCTACTTCAATTCCCACAGCTGCAAGAAGAATCTGAAGTTACTTTAATCCCTTGTGAGACCTAAGGAATGTGGGCACTCATAGGAGAAAAAGAGGCTTTCAAAAAATAGGAAACAATAACTAGGGAGAGGAAAATGCATAGGGCTTTTGTGAGGGCTACTTTAGAGCATAAATCAAGACCTCACATGAGGGCAAATGTAGCAGCAGTCAAGTAGGTGTGTGCTTGTGTGCACTCATGTGTCAAATCAGTGATGAATTTTTACTCAGATACAACCTCCTCTTGACACATCCCTAGTCCTGAAATGTTTCACTTTTCAATTTCATCCCAGTGTGCATCAAGAGCTTTTTGCAATTTCATCTCACTCTTCCCACAAGCAGTTCCCATTACTGTACCTTATAAATTAATTAGAAAATTACTGTCCATTAAACTTACTCTAAAAGACTGAAATTATGGCAGCATCAGTTTTCACTTCATTAATACTACTTCACTTTTTCATGCTTAAAGACTGTATATTTTGAAATGTCAGCATGCTGGGGTGTTTGAAAATCTGTTACATTTTCCACATATGGAAAATGTTCAGCACTGGAGCAAGTGATTATCTGGTAACAGAGAAGGCATTCTTTTTATTTTAAAAATCTACCCATAGGTTTTTGAACCCAGTGTGCTTTAGGAAGTGATTCACAGGGTTCAAAAGGATTAGCTTTTGAATTTCAATCAATGAATTAGCTGATGAGCATAATATGGCAAATAACCATGCTACACCCCATCACCCATGGATCTGTAAAAACTGAATGTTGTTCTACACGTTAGCTTGGCTACCTTGATTTCAGTAATTTTCAATCATAATTTCCTCTTCAGCTCTGCGTTTTTATTATAACATGATTCACTTTGGGTATGATTTGAGAAATCTTCTGAAAAGAACAGCCATGGTAGAATAAGGCAAGTGGGAGTGGGATGTTGTTTGACAAATAACGTAAGTAAAAGAAAGGCATTTTCAGCCTCATTATTTATATTGTAATCAGACTGGTTCAAGTACCCAGCTTACAACTGTCCTCTGCACACAAGTAATTTTAAGATTTTTTAAAACTTTCTCTTTTTCCAATCTTCTTCTAATACTATTTAATAATTAATAAATATCTATTTGATGGTAATATATGTAAATATTTCATTGCTTATCTCACTTGACTCCCATAAACAATTTTCAGGTTTTTCAATAAAAATCAAATGGAAATTTGAAAACAATTAAGCGATAAACTAAACCTGTCAATGTAGCTGTAATTTAATAATAATTTTTTTTTTTATAGAACTGATATTGAGGATTGACTCTTCCAGGAATGATAGCATAAGGAGATTTTTATTTGCTAATATAAAAGGAATCTAAATCTGAAGGTACAGAACACAATGTCCTTGGGTGAATTTTTAGCAGGACTTAGAAGGAAATTAATTCTGCAACTCTTATTATTGTTAATGGGAGTTATTCAGTCAAATCTTCATGCATGATTCATAATTAGTATGTAGCCCTTATGTTTTTTCTGCATAATATTATAAATTAATTTCCACAAACAAGTTCCCAGCAGTCATTTAATAGAGTAGATCTGATTCTGACTCCACAAAAGTCCCTTGATTCACTTCAGTGTAAGCCTGAAACTGTGGCATCATTAAAGGGAGCAAAGACCTGGCTGAACACCTTAAATTAAATACTCACCCTGGTGTAACTCAACTAGCTTAAACTAGCCCAAATTTACACCAGTATAAATAAAACCAGAATCAGACCCTTACTTCTACAAACCAATTTCTTCCTTAACTCATCCACTGTGACATTTCCACATCAGTAACTTTCAGATGGGGTCACCTTGCTCTACCAGCAATCACTCCAGTATGGAATTCAGTTCTGGTGGATGGTATTCATTCTGGTCAGATCCTTTCAATGCTTCTCTTAAATTTGAGGCTGATAGACATAACTTCAGTAAGAATATACTTTTATATGAGAAGAATTGAGGAAAATTGTTTTCTTTTGTTCCTCTCCTTAACTCCACTTGCAAGAAAAGAGCGACGCAATACATTTCAGTATTGATCCTGCCATTCACTGCTTTTGCATAAGGTTTCTTTATTGTCTTAGCATCTGTTCTTCAGAACTGCTGAGTTCAGCACAGTGAATCCCTTTGTACAGATGTAAATTTTTAATTTACTTGCATTCATCATATAACACACAAGTGGAAAAAAAAACTACCACTGATTACACAAAGTGTAGAGGTCACAGCTACTTGCAACAATATGTAGGGGAATCTATTTAACCCCATTTTACTGCAGACTTTTCCAGTTTGAGGTTCACTGCTCTTGCAATGGTGACAGAGATGATGAATCCTACTGGATAGACCTTCACCCTATGTTGCATAGGTACATCTTGCTCTGCTCCTGAAGACCCCAGAGCAGAGAATATAGGGCTTTATCACAGCTGCTGATGGCTTTTCCATATTGAAGTCGCTTTGTGCCTAATGCCTCCCTGGTTAGTACACACAGGAATCACACAACACAGATTGTTTTGGGTTGAAAGAGATCACGGATAGGGACACTTTCCACTAGACCAGGCTGCTCAGACCTCCATCCAACCTTTCCTTGAATACTTCTGGAGATGGGGCAGCCACAACTTCTATGGGAAACCTGTTCCAGTGCCTCACCATCTTCACAGGAAAAATATTTTTCCTAACATTTAATCTAAACCTACCATTTTTAAGTTTGAAGCCAATTCCTCCTTGTCCTGTCACTACCTGCTCTCGTCAGTAGTTTCTCTTCATCTTTCTTGTGGGCTCCCTTCAGATACGGGAAGGCCACAATTGGGTCATCCCTGCAGCTTCTCCAGGCTGAACAACCCCAATTCTCTCAGCCTTTCCTCACTGAAGAGGTGCTCCATCCCTCTAATCATCCTGGTGGCATTGTCTGGACTCCAACAGGTTCATGTGCTTCCTGTGCTGGGGACTCCAAATGTGTGGAAAAGAGCTGTCAGTACAAGTCCTAGTTCTATCTAAACTGGTTCAAGCTGTTTAGGATCTGGTACCATGCAAGAGTTCCCCACTAAACTCATTTTGTCTGTTTCGAGCTTAGTTTCAAGCAGAGTCAAATCAACGACTTGAGTTTTGCCCTTGCATTTGTCTTACTGTCTTAAAATACTCCAGACTGCAATGTCATCTGCCACGATCCTGATCCTGCTAAGCTCTGTCACTGCAAGTTGTCTGTGCCATCACAGCTGGTTTGCACAGACCAGTGGCTGCTGTCCATATGCCAGTCTGGTACTTCTACCAGAGGTTTCTACTCCTCCTCCCTGCTACTAAAAAGACACCCATAGTTACCAGCTTAGACTTACATACTTATGTAACGAATCCCGCCGTCCTGGGAGGCCTACTACTGAGCCAGAGGTGATAAAAATATCTTAGTTTAAAGTGCTTGAGAGGATTTTTTTCTGTTCTCATACTATCATTACAAGAGAATGCTTTTTTGTTCTAATATTATCATTAACAATTTATACTATAGAAAGTAAGTTTATAAAGTGTTTGGATGATGTTAGTCTGGGGAAAAGCTTGAAATGAACTCAGAGCTTATCAACTTCTGGTTCTGGTTAAAGAGTGGCTCTTGGAAGAAATGTAATTATGAATGCATGATGCTCCATCTTGTGTTAATAAACCTTGCCTCACTCGAGGGTCACCATGGAACCAAATCCGTGTCTCTGCATCCACAGCCCTAGTAATTTTCAACCCACATAAGCTACCCATCAATCATGAGAGCTGTCTGCATTTCTGTACCAGGATAACCACTATATCCAGCTTGCAGATCTCTTACTCATTGTCTCTGATACATCTGTGTCATGCAGTCCTGTAAGATTTTGCCACCTAATATCTTATTTGTGATTTCTAAGAACAAGAAGGTGTGAGAAGATAACAGAGCATAGTCTGTAAGAATATAGAAGCAATAACTTTCTGTAATTTTCCTGGAAAATATAAATGGTGAAATTACTAGCAGAGACAGAATAAAATTCAGTCATCGGTCTTTGGATTCCTGGGAAGATGTGAAATATTGATCCCTGAAACTACACAGAGTATTTTGCAAAACATTAACCCTAAAGAAGTCTGTGTTTCATCCTTTGGGACAGAGAAAGTATAACTCCTTAGCTCTGGAGCTGCTCTTGTAAATAAAAACAGCTGTGTGCATAAATATTTTTAGTAAAAATTATTTTCACTTAAATAGTATCAAAATTTTTGTCTTGCTGTCTTACACCTTACTGAAAAAATAACCATAGAATCCCTCAAATCCCATATGCCATACCAACATTGAAGAATATTAATTTTAAAGAAACAGAAGCCATATCTCTAAATTCACAAAAAATATGGAAGAAAAAGTCCAAAACCTTGTAAAACAAATGTAAAAAACTAAGATCACAAAGTACTCAAAGATTCAGTGAACTCACGGATTTTCAGAAGCTCATTCTCTGAAAAAATTAAAATAGAGCATTTTTATTATTTAGGTGCTTAAATATCTATGAGATATTTAGATACCAAATCAAAATAGGAAGATATAAACAAAAGAAGAACGTTATGAGAGCCAATTGCTATAAATTGGCAAGAAGTGATAAAAAAGCAGCAAGACTCGACTTCCAGTGTATCCTCTAAATATGTGTCAGAGTACAGGAAACCTGAATTTCA
Source organism: Orthonyx spaldingii (assembly GCA_013397795.1). NCBI lineage: Eukaryota > Metazoa > Chordata > Aves > Passeriformes > Orthonychidae > Orthonyx > Orthonyx spaldingii. Next base: position 974,241 of record VZTJ01003710.1, on the reverse strand, counting down.
GCTACAGCAAGGTATTATGCCCAACATATGGATGTAAGAACAGGTCCAAACACAAGACTTCAGCCATTTTTTAAAATTATGAAGTACATGTCACATGTTCAAAATAAAAGCTTCAACTTTTTATTAAAATTAGAAGACAAATAGGAAATATACTGGCATTATCAAATGACAGATATGCCCAAATGAAACGCATTTGTTTCCTCTCTTCCATAAATAATTTGTATAATATCAATATTATTTAGTTTAGTTGAATAATGTAACAGCATCTATCATAACTGCACTACAAAAGCAACTCTCATCCTGCCAAGCTGTGTGCACAAACATCCTGCTCCTACTTAATAAGTCAAGAAATCTGCAAATACACCCTTGCATAAAAACATGATTGCTCTCAAAGTGATGATACTGGGAAGCATAATTGGTATTCTTAATTGAATCAGCCATATTCCATAGGAATATCCTGTACCTTTTCTAAACTATTATATTTTTTGATTGTTTGTTTATGATGAGACAATAGTAAAAAATGCCTCCATTTCAGAGGTAGTTGGATCCTTTAGTTTTACTTGCTTTTTAATCTGTTTTCAGTGGCAGTATCTCTGAGAAAAAAAACCCAGCCCCAAAATCTCACATGTCAAAGAAAAACCCTGAAGCTGAAAGCCTCTACTCTCTAGAAGAGTCCTATGAAAAAAGAAAGTGGATTTTTGCTGGTACAAGAATATATCTTAAGGCTTTACTATGAGCACTGAATGCACATCTACGGCGAACAAATACTTTTAAGGATTAAGCTGCAACTTCAAACTTGCCTAATCAACAGTAATTCAAGCAGAAATATAATAGAAAAATCATTAAGAATAGTAATTTTGCTGACACAGATTTCTATTAAAAGCATCTTAAATTGTAATGGCTGCACACAGAAAATAATTTTTCCCCCAAAACAACTGCAAGTGATTAGTCTATAAAAAGATTAATTTCTCCTAGAATAGAAAATCAAACCAGGAACAGCTTTGTTCAGGCATCTGCTAGCAGTAGAAAACACAGTTTAGCTCTGGCCAAATGCTGAAATAATGTTTTTATTCTGGAAGTATTTTGCTATTTTATGTTCCCCTCATTTTAGTTTTGTAGATTTCATGCTGCAGCCACAACAGTGTTATTAACACCACTAACTTTTTTGTGTTACTTAATAAGGAAACCTATGGTTTCAAATTAAACACCACCACCAGAATTAGCATTTGCATAGTCATTGTAGAGAAGAGATTAGACTAATCAAAACTCCTTCATTAAAGAATGTTTCCCAAGTGTCTGTCCCTGATAATTACTATGCAACCACTACAGTTTAGGAGATAAAACTGAAGGCCTTCATGCACATGCTTTAATACTTTTTCTACATAAAAATTTATTTTTTAGAAATTTATTTTATCTTATATATTTTTGTATATAGCTGATGCAATCACAGTTTTAAGATGTAGTTGGGGTTTTTTTTAAAACAGCAAATCTTGCAGAATTTACAGTGCAATCACAAATGTCAACAGAGCACAAAAATCTTTAGTTCCGTTTTCTTAAGCCCAAAGCAGAAGAGAACATGAGTCTGCATCTTTGGGAGGAGAGTCTGCATTTCAGCGCCCACTCTGAAGATTCTGAATGTACTTTACAATAGATAAAATAAATAAAGAGCCTTTAGAATAATTTCCTGGATTCTTCTTTGAAAATGTGAAACATGGATAAGAAGAAAATGAAGGTGAGTTAGCTCATAACTGTGTGTTGAAAGCACTGGGAAATGATCTGAGGCAAAAATGGTCTTCATATGCTTCAGCTACATTTTTTAAGCAGAATAATGCCCACTGCAGGGGAGGCGTGCTGACTTATGATAGGTGTGCCAAGCCAGAGATATCAGATTGGGTTTCTCCAAGCATAAGGTAACAAATTTATTTCGGATCAGAATTTATGGCTTTCAATACGGCTTAAATGTAAAGTAGACACCGTACTACTCAGCCATGAACAAGACATGAGAACATCCAGAAATGGCAAGGTCAGAGAAAAACTATTAAGCAAATTCCAATTTTACTGGCAAAAGTTGTGCTCAGATATTGAGAGCTGCATGCCTTTACTTAGAAAAGGAAGCACCCTTGTGCTCAACTTGCCCAAGGTCAGACCACAGACTCAAAGCTAAGGGCAGCTTCCAAGGTCAAGGGAGGTTTTAACCACCGTGATCTCTTATCTCATCAGAGCAAAGTTTAAGAGCATCCTTAACACAGAATATATGTATGCTGTATATTTGATTTTAACTGCTATATAGGACAGTAACCATCCCTTTTTACAGTCTATAGAAAATATATGCACTACAATCTCATTTTTTTTCTCCACTCCCAGTGCCTGAATTATTCATGTAAGTAGTAATTGGAAGGATGATTAAACCACCCGGAAGAATCTGTATATAAATTTCACTATGTTTTTGCAGTCATATTTAATATCAAAGCAAAATATACATAAATCATAAACCAAGCTCATGTCTATGAGGGAAAAAAAATAATTAAATAAATAAATGAAAAATTCAATTCTTAATTCATCCTTGTGTTAAGTCTGCTTCACAAACAACATGTTTGCTCTTGTTTCTTTAAACAGGTTAAATTGTCTAAAAAGATCTTTTGAGACTGCAGCAAAGAATAGGTTTCCTTACTTTCATTTCTTTTCAGCTTTTGTTTAGTCTCAATACTTAGTTTTGTGTTTGAAATGTTCATGCTTGTGGTCTACTGATAGTGAAAAATTAAATTCTATTAGCATGAAATTTAATTTCATGCATTACTTAGTAAATGTTAAAAACAATATCTAATATCTTCTTTCTTCAAAAGAATAGCATCTTGTTACCATAGAAGTTACAGGACATTATCTTGACTTAAAATTTTAATATAAAAGTATCAAATTTATCACATATCCCAGAATTATTTAGGTCCTTCACTTTTACAGGGATTGGAACAGGGGAACCCTGATCCATGCAGTATAAGTAAATAAAACCAAGGAAGCACAGGATCCAGGATCTCTTAAATCCTGTATTACAGATGGTGCCTCTTAGGTACTGCAGAACTACTGAAGACACAAACAGAGCTACATTTAGTTCTTCCTCCTGCATCTCCCCCACTGCAAAAACCACAGCTGCTTCATCAGCCATCAATTGCAGACAATAAATAAAGACAATGTCAGGACATTTTAATTGTTAAGTTGCAAATTTGCTTATATTATAATTCTAATCCATGGCAAACCTAATCCCAAAACTGTTATTGACCCATCATAAACCATACATACAGTTTGCACTTTAAAACAATTGAATCTGAGTTTCTTTCACNATTTAAAACAAATTAATTTTATTTTTTTTCCCTTTTTTTTTTTTTTTTTTTTTTTTTTTGGTAACTTTAGTTGAAAACTTAGTTCCAAAATTATTGAATATAAGGCTAGCATTATTTTCAACAGGGTCACAACTCCAGAAACTGAACTACTCTCTTTACTGTATAATTATAAATCTTGAACTAGGAAACCTACTCCCTGTCCTCATGAAATACTGTCAAATCTCATCAGAGATGAACATTATGTGGAGTTAAAAGTAGCAATGTCAAAATTTGCACACAAGGAATGGTCTGCCATTCACAAGAGTTCTCACACAACTGAGGCCAAAAATGACAAAAAGCCCCAAATAAATAGAACACAGTTAACACCTAGAATAAAATACTGCAAAACAGCAATAGACAAGAAATTTCACTAAAGGAATACAGTCGACTTAGTCCAGTTACATTCACAAGCCTGAGATTAAATCAATGCTCTAAGTATTCAGAGTAGTTGATATACTGTGTGTATGGCAGTAAATATTTTTTGGTTCTGTTTATTTTTAATTAGATGTGGATTTAGACAATAATATTTCTACAGGAAGAAATGCATATTTAGATGTACCAGAAAACTTAATCTTCTACTGATGCAACATTTCTGTAATCCTAACTATTTAAGTAGTCCATTGTGCTCTTTCCATGCACCTATAGGTTAATTGAACAACAATTTTCTCTTCTGTCTCTTCAACATATTTTTATATTTTATGGTACTACATGAAAGATATGTTCCACTTCCCATTAAAACAAACAAACAAAAAGATTTAACAGTGATTTGAACTGGTCTGATAAACTAACTAGTGCCTGGTGTAATATAAGGCACCTTCATCAATCTATACAAATATTCTTGTATATAAATATTTCCTTCATTGATGTATTAAAGCTGCCCCTGAAAGGAACAGGAATGTCAGCTTAGTATTTGTTTGCAGGATGCTCTTATGAAACCTGACCTCTGCAGCATTTTATTAGCATTATTGCAGTATTGACAGCCTAAAGAGTTGCCTTTTCTAATCTGAAAAAAATCTATTCAGAAAGGAAAAATTCATGCACAGCACAATTTTGGTGTGAGGATATAAATGAAGAGAGATGTGCAGGCAGGGTGAGCACTCTTTATTTTTAACTATCAAGAGTTATTATTTTCTACAAGTGCATCCAGTTTAGAAAATGAGGAAAGACAAAAGCCTAGATGTGCAGGAGTTATGTGCTAAACATTCTTTAAGAATAGGCCACGTGATTCAAACATATGATGCAGCCTTGGAGTAGGACCTGGGCATCTGCAGATGCCTTTCACCAGACCAGGTTGCTCAAAGCTGCCTTCAACCTGGCCTGGAACACCTCCAGGGGTGGAGCATCCATAGCTTCTCTGGGAAACCTCTTCCAGTGTCTCACCACCCTCACAGGAAAGAATTTCTTCCTAATACCTAATTTAAACCTACCCTCTTTCCATTTAAAGATATTCCCCCTTGCCTGTTGTGACATGTCCTTGTAAATAGTCCCTCTCCATCTTTCTTTTGGGCTCTTTTATGTACTGGAAGGCTTCTAGAAGGTCTCCTTGAAGCCTTTTCTTCTCCAGCCTGAACAACCCCAACTCTCTCAGCCTCCATCATAGGACAGGTGCTCCAGCCGTCTGATCATCTTGATGTCACTGCTTTGGACTTGCTCCAACAGGTCCTCATTCTTCTTATGTTGGGTGTCTCAGCGCTGGATGCAGAACCAAGGTGGGCTCTCAGGAGGTCAGAGCAGAGTGGCAGAATCACCTCCTGCTGGTCATTTTTTGAGAAGTAAGGTCGTATATTATTCTTAGGGAACACCAAGCACATTTTTCTAAAACAATATTCAACCAATTACAACATTTTCCATATAAAATCCCATAGCAAGTTATGATGCAGCCTTTCTGTCTGATCCACTGTTTGTCCACTTGTCTTTCAGGTTCCCTCACACAATCCAAGATGTATAAGCTGTTCTGTATGTCAGTAGCTACTAATGGCTTCCTGAAAAGGTCTTGGTGGAAGTTCAGTGAAAGGTATAATTTAGCAAGCAGATTCAGCAAGCAGCAGATAAAACAATTAGACTAAAGATCCTTTGTGAAAGAAGTGGCTGGCAGCACACCCGCAGTGAAGGCTGACTTTGTAATTTAGCAAACAGATTTTGTAAGTGGCAGATACAACAATTAGTGGAAAAATCTTTTGTGAGTGAAATAGCTCATCAAATAAGCACAGAGAAGGTACATTTGCATAAAAATGATGTGTGCATTTCCACAGAAAAGCAAACTATTTTTTCCTGCCTTTTTTCCCCCATTTTTTACTGCTAGGGTTTGTGGTAAGAGAGTGATGGAAAGCAATGCACTTAATAAGGGAATAAATTCCAAACAGAGACTGTGGATAAATTGGAAGCACCACCCTAAAAAACTCTTGCATTAGAACTCAACCATTTTGCACCTCAGCTATCCTAACACTGGTTTGTTTTTTTTTTTTTTTCTTTTAATCAAGCTTTCTTGTTTTATGATTGCTATGCTTTATTGCTTTATTTTAACAACTCGTCTGCAGCCAAATGTTGACTGAAATGTTATGCTGTAAAATTATTTGAAAGGACCTGACAGGCTACAATTTCTGTAACTCTGTGGAGGAAGGGGATGTCTGACACCAGATTTATTATGCAGCCCTTGATCTCAGGTAACTATTTGCCTACACTCCATTGCAAGTGCACACAGAGCTATAAAACGCTGACAAAACCCCATGTTTATTTCTTAGGATCTTGGTTAACCATTTTAAAAGGGTATTTACCTCTTCAAGTACAACAAAAGCCACAGGACTTGGCAACTAAAACCTGAGAGCATCTACTCTCAGCCATTCCCTCCAATCACTGTGAAGTCTCCAGGGTAGACAAATAAATTTGGGTTTTGCCAAGAAGATAACATGACACCAGCTCTGTATTTATCTTGCTGGTGTGCTATAGAGGTCACAGTGCTGGTTGTTACAGGGACTGTCTGCTCAGCAGGGCCCAAACTCACAACTGCACATCAAGTATTTTAAAATAGTCTGAGCTATTTAGATAAATGGGTCATTGATGTCATACATTTTCTCAGGTTTGAGGATAATGTGGATCTGAGCAAAGACTTCGCAAAAGGCCTCCTACCTGTGCAGTTATGACAGAGAAATGGGGTGTTTACAGACACAGGAGACCTACACTTACTTTTAGCTTTTGCTGACGGGGTTGTTCCCATGAATGGCCAGGTGGTGATACCCCAGCTTTTTTCAAATCTGGTGGATTTGAATCCATTATGTTCTTCTGTCTAGACTGTATGAAATGAAACTGCAAAGGACATTAAAGATATTGGCAATGTTTTTTCCATCCAGTAAGAATCAAATGGTGTACCGAGTTCAAAGTTCACTTAAAAGAATGCTTGACCTTTCCCTGGCTCTTTTTAATTTTTGTTGTTGTTGTTGGGGTTTTTTTTAATATATGGAAGTGTATTTTAATACAACCTAAGACCAGCACTTTGTTTTTCTTTGTTCCTGTTTTAGCACTTTTCTTCACTTAAGAGCTTAACAAAAAAACATTATAACAGTTTTTTAAGGTATTTTAAACATGTCCAAGAGAGTGACTCCTGCATTTTCAAACTAGACAATTAATTTATTAAATTATATTACCATGTTTTCAAAACACAGAAATAGATAATAAGCAAATATATTCAGAGCAAATTTATGTACTTTGGAGAGATAAAGAAACAATGTTACAGACCTGACTTTTGTTCTTTTGAAGAAAAATTATTTTCTTTTTTGAAAAAAAAAATTATTAAAATTTAAGTAAATATTTGATTGAGGCACACACTGCAAAGACAGGAATGAAAAACGTTAGTATTTCTGTTTAGATTAAATTATCTTCATAATTAAGTTATACTTTTTTCTTAGAATCGTTACATTTATTCCAGTAAATTTTTTCTTATTACTGCAATTCCCAGTATTTAAAACCCTTTAGGATAGTCTCCCAAACACTTATAGAAACTTTTAGAGGTATACTAGTGTCAGAGATGCAATTGTTATAATTTATGGCTTAAACATCTTCACGAAGGACTTTTATCTGTTATAGCAAAACTGTATAAAAGCTGCAGAGAAGACCACCACACCCTAAGGCCTTGGACTGCACATTGATGGAGAGAAGATAAAGTGTCTCAGATCTGGGCTGAGGGAAGAAGAATACACTCACAGAGGGATCAAGCTTAGCACCTTCGGGGTGGAGACTGCAGCCCCAGGGCTATCAGCTGCCAGGCTCGCACAGACCCTCACACCAAAGGGTGAGGGGAGGAGAGGTTTTGGGTGTGTGGTAAAAAAAGCCTCCGGTCCGAGGCAGTGAGCGCCCATCCTCTGCTGTGCAGGTCAGCTCAGCTGTGGGCCCCTTCATCCTAGGAAAAGCCACATCCACGTGAAGGACAGCAGAGGGGGTGTCATGGCCCATCAAAGCCCTCCCCCCCCTCAAAGGGGTCCTCAGACCCTGCACCAGAGCACTGCAACATGATGCCACAGATCCACAGTGTTGCAAGGGACAGTGTCAAAGTTGCCCTCCCCAGGGGAAGAATGTGGGCGTTCCCACCTGGCCCAAAAGTAAATTAATCCATGGGATTCTACACTTTTGGGTGTGGGGCTGCGGGGGACCCTCACCACCAAGAAGAGCAGATGAGACGTCATTGGGACCCAAGAAGGGGTGATATGTTTCTACCTGACCCTTGTCACTCTCTCCCTGTCCCCTTTCTTTCTTTCTTTCTTTCTTCCTTTCTTCCTTGCTTCCTTGCTTCCTTGCTTCCTTGCTTGCTTGCTTGCTTCCTTCCTTCCTTCCTCCTTCCCTTCCTCCCTCTCTCTCTTTCTCATTCTTTCTCTTTCTCTCTTTCTCTCTCTTTCTTTCTCTCTCTCTTTGCCTCTTTTGCTATTAAATAAAATATACCACTTTTTTTTTGGCACCAACATCTAACCTCGTTTGGTTTTAATCACATTTTGGGGTATATTTCGAACTTTTCAGGGTTAGATTCATTTTATTCACAAAGACTCAGTGTTCTTTGCTCTTCTGTGTTTAAACCGGTTCATAACAACTAGTAACATTATGCTCCGGCTAAATCTTTTGCTTTTGGTAACACTTGTTTTATTACTCATGGAAAATACTTTTGCAGACTGTAAAAGCATAATAACTTAACAGTGTGTCCCTCACACTACAGTAACCTGCAAATGAAGAGCTATGGAAAAATATCAGAAGTAGCATCACTATCTCCCTTCTTACCTCGATGATTCATACTGTTCTTTTTGTTTGATTAACTGCCAGCTTATCCAGCAGCAAATACTGCTAAAGGCAATTCACTCTGAAAAGTACAAGAGGTATGTCCACCTCACCAGTCAAATATTTGTACACAGTGTGTGCTTTTCCCATCAAAACAGTTTCAATAATTTCCCTTCAAGAAGCTAAGCCTGTTTTCTTCATCGCTTTGGTTCAATATAATTTTTATCCCATCAGCTGGTTAAACAAAAGCTCTTCTAATATGTGATGTTTCAAAATGTCACTAAAGGGGAGGCTTCTGTAAAGCTTAGTAGTAGCTCAGAGCTTTTCGCAGGATTGCAGCAGTAGTAACACACCCTTTGCATTCAGAGGCTGATATTCTGCTTTAGTTTAAAAATACTCTCATGACTCCAGACAGCTATCTCCTAAACAAATCAATCCTGCACAAAACCACTTCTTTGTACCACACAAAGGCAGGATTCAGAAATTCTGATCTGAGTCAAACCCAATGTGACTTTCCTTTCTGGACAAAGTATTTATTCCCATTTTAACCTCAGTTCCTCAGTGCTGGAAGAGTGGTCATACCTCTAACAGGACTGCTCCCATCTTCCAAGAAAGGCACATGACAACAATATATCCATAAAATAGCTGACTAAAGGAGGTAGCTACCAACCTGGTGATGGACTGCTTTTTAACTGTATGGTCTGATTTAATAAGAAGCAGCTGATTCCAACCCTTTCACAGTTTTTTTGGCAACAGAAATGAGAAATTTCACCTGGAAATACTGCTAAGGGTATTCTCAAGAGGCACTATCAACGCAAGAATTTTAGCAAAATACAAAGCGTGTGCAGATTTGTCAATTTAAGGAGGACAACTGGGATTTCTGAGTTCTCATATATGCAAAAAGCCCCCAGTTGATACAACAAATTTTTCGGCATTTTTCATTTGCTTTTTGTTTAAAAATCTGTAAGTGGACTAATGCAATAGCTCTTTTAATCAATAAGTAGGAATAATAAGCATCTGATGTGTTTTAAGCTTAGTTTAAATTGTTTCCTATTAAAAAGGAACACCATTTTCATTCTGGTGATGATGAAGTCACCTGAATGTGGCATTTTCCAGAGACCATTTCTTACAGAGCATTGAGCAAAGCTCTGTCAAGCTGAGGCTGTCTGAACAAATCCTGTGCAAGCAGATCGAGTTCAGTCTTGTTTTGGAGGGTAGCTCATATCCCTTTACTCAAGGAAGTACCTTTATGACCATTTACAAAGTAGCCTATGTACACATACACAATCAAATATGCACTACAGAGACAAAAAAAGAGAAAAAAAATCAGATCTCATTTCTTCATTCAGCAAAGTGTGAACGGAAATTTTCCCATTAATGTAGTCTGTGTAGCACAGTCCTGGCTGCTTTTGGAGGATAATTCTTTGTAAGTGATCTCCAGCTACTACACCGCCATAACCACATGTATCTAGTCTTGGTTTGTGTAAGCTTTCCTCGTTATTCAGGAGTGGAGAGACCCCTCCTTGTAGACTCTGTTTGAATTTTCTGCCTAGGAATACCCCTGAACCAAACTGTTGTGGGTTTCTTCTCATCAGTTTCGTATCTTGGTTTGTTCATTCACTGGTGATTTCCTCTCCACAGAACTTAAGTTCAAAACGTTACATTTGAGTGTTTTGGAAAATTGGCAGTTGGGCAGAGCAAAAAGCGTTCACAGTAAGAGAAAAAAAGGCTACCAGGAACCTGGTTGCCCTATATTCATGCTCAGCACAGCTCCTGCCAGCTGCCCAGGAGCCAAAGGAGAGGAAAGGAAGCCAAAGTGACCACAGCTTCAGCTGGAAAGAGAGGGTCGAGAATTGACAGTACGCCAAGATATTTTGTGTCATCTCTGAATGCCTAAGAGTATCTGAACACTTAAATGCTTGAAGATTCATTTGTGAGAGTAACATACCTACAATGAAGATGCAATAAGAACATTTTGCTGTCTGTGAGACCCACCAATGAGACCTACACCTACCGAAGCTTCCAGCTCTTTTGAATCATCCGGTGTCTGAAGCCACGCTCCATTTAGCTATTAATACTGCAGTTTAGGTATTTTAAGAGAAAAACAAGATTAGTTTCTCCTAAAATTTTGCATCAGTTTAACCTTTGTTAAACCAAATAAATATATGTTTTGTCGATTTTGTATAATTTACATAATTTTATATACATTTATATAATAAATATACATAATAAAATTATATGTAACAGGGCAACAAAAGTTGTAAATACAATGTATATTTCTGCTATTATGAATACAATTTCATATAGTCTTCAACCCAAAACTCTTGGAGTTTTCCCAGTAATTAAACTGTAATTCATCATCCATTTTCCTATGTTACTGACTATTGATCACAATAATTTATTAATTCAAGCACCTATTAGAAATTGTTATGTCTTGTATCACTACAATATTTCATAGTTATTGTTTTTGCAAAGTTATGAGCAGGATATGAAGCTAAATTTGGTGCCATGGATTTACTTTTATGAGAACCTGTTGTAAGTCCCCACTGTAAGATGTCAAATATCTTCGGCTTCAGTGAAATTCATTCTCTTAAAGTGTCTTCATCAGAAAAGGCTTAGAAGGTAAAAGCTTACAGGTGCAACTTTCTCATCACACAGAATCATGGAATAATTTAGGTTTGAAAGGACCTCCAAGATCATCAAGTCCAACCTTGTCAACCAGAGCATGGCACTGAGTGCCGCGTCCGGGCATTCCTTGAACTGATCTGGGAATGGTGACTCTACCACCTCCTGGGTATCCCATGCCAATACCTTTTTATGTCCATTCCAATATATCCACAGCAGTTTGTACATGAACAAAACACAGACATATATGCCCATGTTCTAACTTTAAATTGGTGACTTCAAAATGGAACTTCCATAATGGCCTGTCTTATTTTTTAATTTAAAAACATCAGCTATTAACAAATAATATGCTCATTGTGATTTTCAGCACCTTGGACTCTCCCAGTAAGTAGGAATATATTCAGTGGTAATAATCCTTGACAAGTTTGGCTTGTGTTAATGTACTCCAGGAAGAATATGGGTGATCTTTCCCCTGGGGTCCGTCACTGACAAAACGCAGCAGCATTCACTTTGCAGATTAGCTATCCGTAACTGCGTGTTTCCAAGTTATTTTGAAAATGGAAGTGCCATATCCAACCAAGCATTGTTAACTAAAATTTAGTAAAATTATCACATCTCTAAAGAACAGTGTGAAAGGCTATAAGAAAAATGCATACTTTTGTGCTCACGAATCAAAAATGAATCACATTTTTTGCAATCACCAGCTCATGTATAAAATGCTTTGAAATGGAATCACATTATCACTTCAGACAGTACAGGAAGCACCATAAAATAATAGCTATGTCATGAGTTGCTTTTTTTCCTAAGGATTTCTAAAGTAAATATAAAGGTTTGATAGCATAGTGCTTCAAATGGACTGCATCAGAAAGGGGCTGTGCCCGGGAAAACATTTGGTCAGATATATTGCATGTGCAAAACTGCTTCAGTGAAATTAATAGCAGAGACACATAAATGCTGATTCTTCCATCTAGCAGAGAAACTGTGAGATTTTATCTGGTTTTTTTCTGTGAAATGGGCAAATTCCCAGAATCTAATTAAATGAATAAATAAAATGAATTAGGAAAATTTAGTAACTTCCTGTTTATGATTTTTAATCATAATCTCTCTTTTTTCTCTCTCTTTTTTCTTCCTCCCCCCAATAAATTCCCCATTTCATCCGCATCTGGGCATCTGGGCATTCAAAAGTATTTTGAAATATAAGTAACCACATCTAGTTATGTGTCTGAAATGACTTAGACTTGTTTCTGAAGTGGACCGATGGAAAACGTTTGAGTAATTTCATGTCAGGAGTGTGTCTGCAGAATTTATCTTTGTTGAAGTTTCTAGCATATGTAAACTTTAACAAAGATAGGCTTTCAATGCTTAAAACTACAGTTCTGGTGTATTTTTCAGCCATATATGTGGATATAATTAATGCATTCCCATGACTTGATACAAAATTTAGAACCTTAACATAGAACTGTAATATTATGCTTTTAACTGAGATAGACATGAAAGTAAGTTAGGTAATAGCAAATAACAGCTTAATTTGCTCACTTGAATCATCTGGGCTCTTTTCCAGCAAGTAGTAATATATTCAGTTGTAAGTGTACAAATGATGAGATTTTAAAATGTGCAATTCAGCAGCATAAAAACTTGTATAAAGTTCATCCAAGATAAATTAAATATAAGCCCAGAAGGGTTATGGGATTTTTTTCCCCTCTTCTATTGTGTTTGAGACAGCTTTTTATTTAGACCGGAAAATAGAGGGGGAAAAAAATCTCTTTTTCCCTCTTTCTGCATGAACAGCACTATCTGTATAGTCTAAAAAGATTGCTGCAAATGGAGTGAGATCTGTGGGAGACTCCTTCTGGAATAGTGGTGTCTGATTCAGTTATCACACAAAGAAATAAAAAAAAAAAAAAAGAGCAAAATGTCACAATCCTCACTAGTGCTAAAAGTTATATATGGTTTACTGCTGAAATATGAAATAACAGCACCAGAGGTTTAAATTACCTATGCAAAAAAAGGTAATTCATATCTAAAGAAAACTTTGGTTTTTTTTTCTTTCCTCATCTAAAGAGAATTTGATTTTTTTTTCTCTACCCCAAACAAGGCCAAATTTAATTTTGATATGCTAGAAGACCTGTGTGTTTATGACTGGAAAATGCTCCAAGACTTCATTTTGTGATAACAGAGGTTTTACTGCAGAGCAGATAAATAATATTTAAGAAAGCAATTCAAAACACAGTGAGAAATTACCAGAAGCCTTCAACAAACAAGCAGTGGAACAAAGTCATTTCAAAAAGACTGAACAGAAACTAAAGTAATGAACAAAAACAAACAAACAAAAAACACCCCCAAAACCAACAACAACAAAAGAACAAAATATTAAACAAAGCAATGATTAAATCACTGGAAAGACAATATTTGGACAGACATAAATTTTGGGAGGAAGGGACTCCAGCAGCCGCCAGAAGTGACAAATAGAGATATAAAAAGGTACACAAGATATGGTAAAGGTGGAATCCATTGTGCCAAGCTTGATACCTATATTTAGGACACCAAAGCTGAATTGTCTAAGCATTTAAAGTTGTGTAATAGCCAATGAAGATAGATTTAGGAAAGCACATTTAGGAAAACACAAAGTTGGTCTAGAGACTTATAAATTATTTTTCAATCAACAACAGAGAGAGCTACAATTGTTAATTTTAGCACAAAATGTAGGCACATATTGTCTCCCAAAGTTTAGTGGATCTGAGACCCAGGTTGGGTCTCAGACTAGAATTAGGAACTGTAAAATAAGTGACCCAAGAACTTCTGGAAATAATGAACACTTATTAGAAGCATACGAGAAATTGCAAGTAGCAAACCCATCAATATCAGACCCTGGCCAGGCCAGCTTTTAAGACAAGCATGGATTTAAAGAATGGACCAGCACCACCAAGATCCAACAGACCAATGGTTAGGTTACATAAGCAAACAACACAGCAACAAAGACACTGAGGTCTGCCAAAACAGTCAATAAAATACATTGCCTTAAAGGATGTAAAATGAGATGGGGGCAGGGACGTGGGAAGAGAAAACAGACGCCAAATTATCAGTAGCAGTCTTAACATCAAGTTATCTGCTGGTCCCAGTACTACAGAAATAGAGAATTTTGATCAGTACAAGAAAAGTAAAAGGATGAAAAATATTTGCCATCAGAAGACAACCAGTTCTCAGCAATCAGTTATAGGCCAAAGTGTTATACACATTTATGCAACAAGTAATAGTAACATATAACAGTCACAAAAACATTTTAAAACCTCTTTCACAAAATTAGTTCATTTTAGAAAGAGGTATTATGGGGGAAAGTAGAGATAAAGTAAGTATGGGTTTCCATTCTATGTGCTGTGAACCTTAGCAGAAAATTAAGCAACAGGTTTTGCACTGAATTTAATCTTGAGCAAAGGGAAATCAAATAGTTGCCACTCTTACTCTACTTTTGAACTGGATATTAGACATATTTGCACTCTCACATAATTTGATAGTGGAAGAAAAAAAACCTAGAGAAAAAAAAATCTCAACTAGATGAAGTGGCTGAGGTCACTTGGTCCGTTCAGCCTGGAGAAGATGAGATTGAGGGTAGACCTCATCACTGCCTGCAACTTCTTCAAGAGAGGAAGAGGAGGGGCAGGCACTGATCTCTGCTCATTGGTGACCACTGATAGGACTACAGGGAATGGCCTGAACTTGTTTCAGGGAAAATTTTGGTTGCATATTAGGAAAAGGTTCTTCACCTTGGGTGGTTGAGCACTGGAATAGTCTCCCCAGGGAAGTGGTCACAGCACCAAGTCTGACAGAGTCCCAGAAGAGTTTGGAAAGCACTCTCAGTGGGATTCTTGGGGTATTCTGTGCAGGGCCACGAGTTGGACTCAACGATCCTTGTGAGCTCCTTCCCAACACAGGATATTTTATGATTCTATACATATAAACAATGTATGTTTTTTGTAGATGGAATTTAAAATTGCATGTTCTTTGAAGGGCAGGCAATGACATGATCTGCATGTAAAAGAATGTTTCAGGGAGAACACGGTGAGATGCAGAACTACACAGAACTGAAAGCGTGACTATGGTAAGGACTGCGACAGACAGCTGACAGAAAGACAGACAATATTATACCAACATGGATTCCTCCCAGCCAGGGGTTCATCACTACTGGACTGTGGCTTCCCAAACTGAAACCACATCAGCTTGGGCTGAGAGCTCCCTACATGAAAAAATACAATGCCCTAACACATGCTTATGCCAACAGAGGTAGGAGCTGGAAAACCAAACCACCACCATTATCTCCTCTCTTGTGCCACTAAAAAATAACTAGTCATAAGCTTCAAAGAGACTGCAGGGTATTTGGGTTTGTATACATGAAGTCCTCATTAGCACATGGTCCTGGTCTCTGACTAGAGGTTTCATGTACCACAGTATGACATACATTGTATTTCAATGTGAGTTCTGTGTTAAATCCAACATAAATTTGTATAACTAGCAGAGTCAGCAAATACAGGGTCTTGTTAATAAGTTGTACACAGTCTGTCGTCAACATGTTGGCTGACAAAGAGCTTTATTATAAATACTTAGTCTGAAAGACATTAGAACATTCCCTAGGGACACCAAAATGAATTGGCAAGCCTGGAGTTCAATGTTACTGAGAATTGCTTTTTACTCTGCATGTTATTTATCCATGCAGGAGATTTAAAAAGAAAAAAAAGAAAGAAAGAAAAAAAAGAGAAAGATGCATAGGTGTCAAAGTGTTTCAATCAATTTAAGTGTGAAAAATTGACCTCTGATATTCAAACATGCAACTGGAAGTTTCAAATATGTGCACTAGAGGGAGGTTAAGTCTCACTGAATAATACACTATGTCTATAAACTACAGTAATAGAAAGTGAGAAAATGGGTTTGCATTATTGCAGTCATTATATTTTTTCCGTACATGTGGTAAACTGACAGGCCACTTACCCTTCATTTTTGTTATCTGATAACAGCGCACTCACAATGATACAAGAAAGTGTGACATGGAAGCTGGATTCCCACAGATGAGACCTAGCCAGTATTTTTTGAGAGGAGCTGTTCTCAAAAAAAAAAAAAACAAAAACAAAAAAATTACAATCCATAACGGTCAAATGCCTGGATGGAAAAATGCTGGCCTGTAAAGCCGCTGCCACCAGGCACCGCAGCCTCAGGCCATGAGTGCTGACACCATGGAGTCCTTCCAAGGAGCATAACCTAGATTTCTGGTGTGGGAGCTCATCTCTCACCTGCTCTATAGGGCACCAGAACACACACCTGTAGAGTCTATGCCATCTTTGCAGCAGGAGGAAGCAGAATGGGATCAGCCCTCTGCCTTGGCTAAACAAACTGCTGAAATACTAAGACAATAACAAGAATATTAATGCAGCATCTGGGAACAGAAAAACATTTCCTCTAGCTTTAAAAGTACACATTCAAGTCTATACTCTTATGACTTCATTACCCAAGCTTATTATTTCATCATTACCTGAAATTATCCCATTATTATAATGCATTTCACATTTACACAGTAAATAAACAGGGTATAAGTCATTATAAATGCCAGTCATGTAAAGGCATTTTATCAAATGTTAAATGCCTAAATATCTCTGAATACCTATGTATATAAATCACTGATTGCCACATATTCAGAATTTAATGACTTAGACCTTCATCACTTTTGAAATAACTAGATACTAGCTTTGCTTGGATGTATGAAAATATTACCATATTACCTCATTTATTTTTAATCTCCTCACATGCAGTATAAAACAAAAAGAAATCTATACAGAAAACTGAAGAATCTTTTAAATATATTCATTTATATGCATTGTGTGGGTTTAATGGAATTCATGAACTTGGAGGTACATATAGCTGACAAAAATCTATTCCTTTTTTTTAAAAATTCTTACCTCTACAGAACCATGAAAAATGTATTTGAAACAAACAAATTACTGGTTTCAAGCTTAGCATTCACTGTGGCCTGCAGATGAACAAAAGATATATGAACATTCAGAGACAGCAGATAGGATTCTTCTGTTTATACATGCTCCCTCTAAATATGAACAACTCTAACTTAGTAATTTTTTGGTTTTTATTTCAGGCAGCACAGCAGCTGTGACACCATTTCCTTCAATTTAATTGAATGTGCCGTTTGGAATATGTTAAAATGAGCCAAATACATATTTTAAAATAACTTGTGTATGAGACTGCTGAAAATCCATCAGACATTAAAATAAGAAGAGGATAGTGTAGTGTGTAAGCAGATGACATTACTGGTCATAGCCCTCCCTCTTCTCTGCATGCCCATCCCAAACTTCTTTTAGCAGAAAGCATGGCTCTATGTTAAACAGTACTGCAGTTGGGAATATTTGCTGCACGATGTCACCTACAATTTTTTACTGTGAAAATAAGACTCTAAAATGTACCTGTTCAAAATTTATAAATTTCTTCTCCTAAAAGTTTTCTTTGGAGGGAAGAGAAGTTCATTTATTAAAAAACAAAATTCATAATGAAACCAAAATCCCACATATTTTTAATTAACAATATGCATTCTTTCAGTAAAAAGTTCTTTTAAAACATTTAAACTGAAGTTTTGAATAGTTTATTAAGAACCTGTTTAAAAAATATTGCAGTTTGCTTCTTTTTCAGAGGTGAAACATGAAAGATAATGTTTGACTTTGATTTGCATGACATACTATATTTAAAATAATTAAATTTTTACCTACTGCGTTCTGCAACCATACTGCAACCAGTGAATTAAAACATTGTTGCACTTCACTCCTTGTATGTGAATCCCTGGCGTATAGTTATAAATACGTATTTGTGTTGGACTAAACACAAATCAGCAAGACCATTTTATCCTGGTACATTTCTTTTGCAGCTTCAACAGTTCTTTGGTTCTATGATAATTCTTTTGGTTAGAAACCAAAATTCTTTAAGCCAGGCCTGCACTAAGAGATTCCCCGAAATCCTTGAAGGCTACTTTCTACTGTGGTTTTGTCATGTGCAATTTTTATCTAAATTGTACAACTGCCAGATGAAAAGCAAGCAAATAAAAAATTATATACTGCTTTTATATTTCATGGTGACACTTTCCAATATGTCCATTTCCTGATAAAGGGAAGTTTCTGACATGGACACAGAAATTTTATAACATTGTTTTTCAAAAAATGTGTGAGATGTCTCTTTCACCAGCAAAGTAGGAAATCTAAACTGCAATGTATTAAAACACAAATTACATTAAAACACGATGTATTAAAACACCAATAGAAGCCAAAAGAAATTAAGAATGATTGCAGAAACACCATCTCAATTTTTTGCTGATGCTTACACAAAGATTTCTGCAATTTTATTCTGGCCAAGAAGAAGACAATTTTTTTTAACCAAAAATTTCAGAGACATTTTCTTTTGACTGGAAGTATTCTTTTCTTTTCAGTAAGGTACAACATTAAGTTAGCTTATGTGACTATATGCCAGAAAGCAAATTCAACATGATTAAATTCTGAATAGAGGATGCCTATGTATATATACTTTCCTCAATTTCCTTCCATTGGTTTCTGTTTCAGTGACTATATATTTCTTTCATGATGCACAATCCAATTTCTGAAGAACATGAAATAATAACTTACTGTTGACACTAAATTACTAAAAATGACAGTATAATTATCTTGTTCTGATTCTTGTATGCTAGGTTTTTTATTATTCTCTTCATATCACTTTATTTCATTTTTTTCTAAGCTAATATTTACATTGTACTCCATCCAAAGAGTCTTTCACACAGAGCTAGTTGATAAAGAGTAATTGGTTATGTAATATTACAGTCCATGCAACCTATAATACTACTTGTTTAGGAAAATGAATCTTAACACCTTAAAAATAGAAATCCTATAGCTATTCATTGGAACATTCTGGCTTGGACAGAACTTCATTGCATTGAAAAATAAGATACATTTTTTTGGGTTTTTTTTAATGTATCTAACTTTCTGATTAAACACAGTATTTCTTACATGGTAAGCTGAGCCTCCAGCATTTTCATGCGACTGAACAGAAGTCATTTGTATTTGCCATCAAGCTGTCAATTACACCAAGAGTCAGTAACAACAGCTGGTAAGGCTCTAGTCTTCAGATTGTGTTGGAAATACATATAAGTATATGCAGCAGGACAGTATATGCCTTTTTGCATTTCACAAAAATGTATTGAAATTGTATTTATACAATTGTCTCTTCATCTAAAAAAATAAATCTGTTCAGATGTAAAGAGACAGAAAAAAGAAAAAAGAAGTTGTTAGATGATCAGCATAAAACAGAATAAAACAGCCTTAAATTAAGTGAGTGCACTTGTAAGATCAACCTGTAGTTTAGGTGAAAAATATATACTAAACCCAACTACTGTTTTAGTACCTTTTGCAGATACTCACTGTTTGTTCTCAAAACTACCAGTTATAACAGTTGCAGTTTTAACATGCACTCAGCCAGCAAAGCAAAACTGAATGGCAAGAGAAAAACTAACTTTGACACCTCCCCGCCACCAAAAACAGTTAAACACACACATACACTTTCCTATGTCAAAAGCTTCATACTTTCAGACCACTTTCTAAAGATACATTGCATTAGTGGTTCTTGAAAATAGCAACTTAAAAGACATCCCAACTCTGCCAGGTAATTGTCACTGTGCAGAAGAACTGACTCATGACTCAGCCAACAGCCATGCAAACTCAGCCATAGCTAATGCAACTGAGAAAGGCTCTGCAAATGTCAGACAGTGCTTCTCACACGATCTCACAATCAATGTTTACATGTAAAATTATGTCAGGAAAACTAAAAATGCCAAACTAGAAATCAGTTTTAAAAAAATTCATATTATTAAAATTGACGTAAGCCACTATCTAAACACCATGGTAGAATTTGTCTTCTTTTTACCATACACTAATCTTCCTCCACAATTCCTCAAAATAGAGAATTACAATAGAATTAATGCAGGCATTTTGCTGAAATGTTTTCTGCTTTCTGGGTTGCTTTACACTGTTCTCCCGACTTTATTATATATCGTGACTGAAAAGAGAAAAATCTCTGAGCGTGGTTTTTGCCAGCCCAACCATATTACTCCTCTCATTTTCATTTCCAAGAGAGTCCCATTCCCATTTTAACGTTTGTCTACTGCACTGCAGCTTCCATTTATAACCAGGCATCCAACAACAAGTATGAAGCAGCCCAAGTATTTAAACAACAAATGTATATAGCAATCTACTAACAAATTTGTTCACCAGTATACTCAGTTTGTTTGTCACGACTGCAGGAACAAAGAACTACTCAATGATATTCCAAAATGGTATTTCAATATTAGTCACAACAGAAGATAGAGCTCATAAAAAACCCCAAACGTGAGGCATTTCATGAATAACCTGTTTCATTGGATGTACAAATAGTATTACAAATATTTGCTTTTGTATATTTTGCATTTCTAATTTCAATAGCTCTTTTCTAAACACTCAAGCTGATTTTGAACATTTGCTGTTGATGAAAAAACCAAAAAACCCACAACCAAAAAACCAAACCAAATTAACAAATAAAAAAACCCCAACCAAAAATCAAACAAAATCCACCAAAACTAAAATAATCAGAACGAAATGTAAAATAACTTCCCATGTGTTATGCCTACAAAGTTAAAAAGGGCTAATTCTTTCTTTTGGAGAGGTTTAAATAAAAATACTTTATAGATGATGTAACTTTTAGAAGAATTTCTCTGCCATGAAGTGAGCTCTTTCCAAATGGAACAATTCTTCACTGCCTGGAAGCGGTTCCATCAAGACTTTGCTTTCATGGGAAATATTGAGCATCTTCAAGAGCAACATGAAAGAAAAATCCTGCATTTTTATTAGCAAGATTGTTCAGTACAGTGGATTGCACAAGTGGGAGTAGATCAAATGTTTTGCTTTGGGCTAAAGTCACACACGAAAACAGTGAATAAATTTTGAAACAGGGCTGCAAAGGTTATGTTAATGCAGATTAATTAAACTTCTTTGCAAGAGCAGCTCTAGTGCTCTTCCATGCACCAGTGGCTTCTTATGGCAGCGAGTTACTCTAAACCACACCAAACCACTCCCAGTTATGGAGACCATCAAACCTATGGGGTTGCATGCTCTGATCCATCCTCAAACTCCATGCTGGCAGCATAGATTACTTGGAAAAACACAGCAGCCACCCGAACCTCATCTACAGTATCATTTATAACATCACTGATAACAGAGGTAAGCCCACCAGGAAATTTTCTAACAGTTTACCTGTAAATCAGCATAAATCTTCAGCATGAAAAACTAAAAAATACATCAAAAAAAGTGCTCATTCATTCATTACACAAGCAAAATTTAAAAAATCTGTAAGGAACCACTGTGTTAGCATAAAGACATCTTCATGTTTCTACACAGTATTGATGATTACAGATCAGCTCCTGCCCAGATAGAATGACATGTAGGAATGAACATGCAGGAATGAACAAGAGGTTAGAAGAACAAAGCACTCATGTTTTAATATGATACAGCAATATTAAAAACTGCGATAACTGAAACATTAAATAGCCCAAAAATGACAGTGTCCAGTAGATTCACAAGGAAAAAAAAATCCAAAGCATGTTTTTCTCGAGTTTGCTTATCTGATGGACTCAGTCTAACCAAGGCATCAGAAGCAATCCAGATGACACAGTGGGGAAGCTATCCTGGGCTAAGTTACTCTCAGGAGCTCCATGTTTCAACTTCCAGGTTGCTTCCACTCCCCAGCTGCCCCACACAATTCAATGTAGTACAGGTTTAGCCACATCAGTGCACTAAATATAAAGCATTGTGCTACTTTCACTGAAATAAAAGCATTCTGGTCAAAAGTAAGAGCAAATGGCTGGTACCTGTATTGTGCAAATGAGAGAAATAATTTATCCTATGCTTTTCCTATACATGTGTTTCTTTTCAGGGGAAAATTACCCATACCACAAGCATCTACCTCTGCTTTTTCAATATTATAGTTATTTTAGTAAGATTGTCTTCTGTTATGCTGAAAGACTTACAGCACATGCACATATCTAAGCAGATCAAATATCATATATTTGCTTTTCTGTTTATTTTGATTTATGTTAATTAAACATCTTCAACAGGATGTAATGAAAATTACTTAGCTCCAAGCTATAATGATTTCTTTTCAGAAGCAGGGCAATAATAAACTCTGTCAATGCTCTCACCAAAACTTGCTATTAAAATATGCAGAAAAATGTTTACAAGGAAAAAAGAGCAGCAAGGGACAGAAGAGACAACCACAAACAGGCACATAAATATGCAGCTTTTAATAGGCAGTGCAGATTCCTATTTTCATATTTTAAGTGTCCTCACCCTTGAGTGAGCACAAAGAATAGGAGCGACATGGCAGATGTAACAGTATCAGTAACAAAAGTAATACCAGCCAGATCTTGCTGCCTCTGTTTGACTGACAGTTCACTTACCTGCCTCCTCTTCTTCTTTTCCTTTCTTCAGTAACCACAAAATGTATTACATGTTTTGTGTCGTGTGTTTTGCTGGAGCCTAAGTGCACACAGGCAAGAAACAATTTCCCTGATGATATTACACGGTGCAGGCTAAATGTGAGGCCTTTGTGAGGGGCCTGAAACGTAATTTGTGCAGCTTGTGAACCATGCAGTGGCACATGGTGCTGGCAGAGCTGCTCAACTCCTGACTTAATTCCATCCCAATCCCCTGGCTGTGATTGCATATTCCTATGTGCTCCATCTCCAGGTTAGGTACTTTCAAAGGTTGTACTAACACTACCTGTTGAGGAGTTAACACTCTAGCTCAACAACTCCAGCTAAAAGAATAGACAAGCCTCTTGTTTTAGGTAATTTCATATATTTACATTTTTGCTTTAATTTTGATTTCATTTGAGCAACTACCAAACAAGCAACAAAGTAACACCCGAGGGAAAAAAAGCAATGTCATAATCAGTGTTTTGCCACAATTATAAACACCTTTATAAAGCTTTACTAGGTATACACATTCTCTAGGTTTGATCATTGAAAGCAAAAGTCAAAACATGTAGTACATAATATAGATATATGTATGTGTGGGCACAGATGTGTGTGCATTTCAAGAGAGAGATCTTTCTTTTAAAAATATTTTGCCTTTTCTAAATTAAGCCCGTGATTCCTGTAGGAAACACAGCATAGTTATTATGCATGAAAAGCAATTATCTACTAATGCTTAGTTTCTCTCTCTTAAATTTTTTGCCAGATAATATCTATTTAAAATTTTTTTAAAGGATATCGATTATTCTGCCATTTTATTAGATCTATATCCCTGTACACATGTGTATGACCTTCTACTACTGAAGTAAGTAGTTTACAACACATACCACAAAGGGCACTGATTTTTCCTTTTGTATAGGTGTGTATCTTAGAGAGGTATCCAGAAAGTCAACATTCATAACTATTCAGAAATTCAACTCTTCTGTGTGAACAGAGAGCACTCAATAATTGAGACAGTCACAAACTAATATAAAGACATACATATCTGCTGGTCCCATAATGTGGTTATTGTTCTTTGTTTCTGGATTAATTTCTTGCTTTTTTTTGCTGTCCTTTAAGTGTTGAATTGTTGTCCCTCAAACAAGAGGCTGCTGTAGGTATCCCATGGGAAGGAGAGAGAAAAGATACAGTCACTTCTTTATCCACCTGTCCTCTATCCTCTTCCAGCCTATCTTACTTTCAACACCCTTTAAAGTGTTTTCTGTTACAAGTTGACATTTCAGTGGCATTTCACTGCCCCAAAAATACTTAATTTATGACCAAAGACTCTACCATTTGTCAATTAGAATTTTTTTCTGTGCTATTAACAATGACTGCAAGCAGCAAGTACAGAGTCTGCCTGAAAACAGAGGAGCTCAGCTATACCCAGAGTTTACAGCCCAGAGTTGCAGGTAGTGAAGCTTGCAATAATTTTACTTTTTCTGACAAAGCAAAAAGAGGATAACACTAATGATTACTTAGAATTTTAAATTCAATTAAAACAAGCTAATTATGTTTAAAAATAGGAAAGAGGATTACTAGCTGGATTCCTCAATGAGCAAGATAAATATGAGGATGGATACAAACTACTTTGTTTAACAAAAGAGAAAGGGCATTTTTCTCCTGCTGCATCAGGTAGGGTGGATCACAAGAAAGATAAAGATAAAATAAGTTACATGCATGGGAATTTGCTAAGAAGAGCCAGTTTTTCTGAGAAGCTTTTAACTAATAATCCCCAGTTTCAGATTTGAAATAAGACATCTTCTGCTTAAAATAAAAAAAGACAGAGAGCTCCTAGAGTGTCTAATAGAGACTTCATTCCCTAGAAGGAAGGTTGAGTGATGCAGAATTATAACATTTTCATACACAGTTTAATTATGATACAGACAATTCGAAGTTATGGATTTATGAATCTTCACCTATGGGAAAAGTTAGAAGGGCCAGGTTCAATGGGGAAAGTCAGTAATTCAGCCATCAACTGATTAAGGAAGGATAATCAAAAGGGATATCTAAGGGAGATTTAAAAAGAGAACCAGACTAATAACAAACCAAGGATTACACATTGACAAGAGACATGTCAACCGATAACTAAGTGCTACTGTACCAAAGACAAATCTACTACTTTTGTGTTTAAATGTTTGCATACATATTAAATGCCATTCAAATATATCAAAATTTTCTATGCAATCTTCTCTTTTAAACTTATTAAACAAGGACATTTTATCTCATTACAGTCCATTCTTTTTTACTTTTTTCTCAGACTTTGTTCATAACAAAGGTGCGATAAAAACCAAACCAACAAGTCAGATAAGCATGTTACAAAGTTCTCTGGGACAGAGCTTTCCATCTCTAAAAATGAATGGAGATTTGTTAATCACTGCCTACAGCAGGTCCCACAATACCATGGATACTTTTGAAAAGCAAACAATAAGCTAATTACCTGTATCGTAGGCGGTTTGATTGAATAGTTCTTTTGGGTTATCTTGTAGGGAGTGTTTGTTTGTTTGGTTTGGTTTTTTTGTTTGTTTGGTTTTTGGTTTTTTGTTGTTTTTTTTTGTTTTGTTTTGTTTTGTTTTTTTGGGGGGGTTTTTTTTTTGTTTTTTTTTTTGTCAATGCTGGTTTGTTTGGTTTTGTTTTAAACAAAACTCAGACCTTCAGGCTACAAGTCATCAAAGTTTCCTTTCGTCTCCTGACTGGTGATTGAAAGAGTCTCAGGATCATGCCATATCTACAATACTAAATACAATCTACATACACAGATATTGATAGTAAATTACAGACTTGATGGCAAAAAAAGGTCAGAAAATTACTTCCTGCTTTCCAAGGTTCTTAAACAAAATTTGGAAAGTTACAGATCAGCAGTATTTATTCTAAGACATTCCTACAGATAACTAGCAACTGAAAGGAGAATAAATTCAAGGTAATTTTGATGCCCAAGTCACACAAATACTGTGCAATAGTTACCGTCTAGAAAAAATTGGATTTTCTGCTTCACAGGGAACACTGATTCTCCATATTAGTTTCCATCACTTATTGGAATAAATGGATACACCTATGCATTAATATACACGTAATTATGTATTTATATACCATAAATCTAGAATTCTGGATAACAATAAAATTCAAGAAACATTTGATTGAAAAGGAGTGATGCATTAAGGTTATCATTTTAGACCACTAACATTTCAAAGTGGTATTTTATTTTACTCTGTTTTCAGCTATAGTGACTCCTAGGACATCTCAATCTATTTTCAAGAGAGTCTGCTTGAGACCTTGGGTAGAAAACCTTTGGACATGTAGTTCTTTTNATTTTTTTTTTTCAGCTATAGTGACTCCTAGGACATCTCAATCTATTTTCAAGAGAGTCTGCTTGAGACCTTGGGTAGAAAACCTTTGGACATGTAGTTCTTTTTAACAGCTAACATAATGGTCTGCTTTACAGTAGTCACATTCTTTAACACCTCCAATATTTCTGAGAGGTCCATTCCAGCTCCTCAGTGACAGCATTTCTAGTTTAAATTTATCTTAAACAATTATTGTCCTTAAGTTATTTTTCCCCTCCTTATTTAAAGAGAACTTGGTTTTGCTTTAGCTCTGATAAATAAGGCATGTTTTCAGCCTTGCTTGTAAAATAGCTTCTTCAGTTTCTTGCTGATCTTTCTTTGCCCTTATTTCTGCCCAAAATCATCATTCTTGTGCTTGTTTTCTTGAGGCAGTATCTCAAATAAACTCTCGTAAGGGTTTTTTCTTCAACAGAATCCCAATGCACCCCACCATCATATTTTTTATTTCCCTAGGGAAAATTTTATTTTTGCAGACTCTGCAATTTCTATCAGAGGGTCACTGCAGAAAATTACTCTTTAGCCTAGGAAACAGAAAAGGTTCTGCTGTGCAGGTTTGCTTAAAAGACAAACATCTATTTCATTGATTGTTACGCTTAACCACACTTGGCCAATGGAGAGATCAGTTATTCCACAAATGACTGAATGTTTTATCATAATAACATCAACCTATACAGATGTACTTGTAGTGGGGGAAAATGTTTCAGCTATGGGCAGGCTCAGCCTGTCACAGAGCACATCTAGGAGCCACACCAAGTAACACCTTGCTCTGAACAGCCCATTAAAATTCATTCCTCTCGCTGCAATTTCTTTTTACTTAAAACAAAAAAGCCAACTCCCCACTCCCAAACATATAAACCATTCAGAGGAAGGCACCTGGAAACAGAGAACGGACATTAGGGCACATTTGGGGCACTCTCTGGATTCCTGAATAGTTGAGTTCAGAGAATCCATTCTTCCTGTCTAAGCCTCTGCTTACAGAAGTGCATTGAGGAATCAGAGAAAAGGCACCTTCTGTAAGCCTGTATAATGTCAGACTCCTTGTAACAGGCTGTCTTTGTTCCCTGCACTATTGCATGGTCCACGTGCAGAAAAGTTAACTAAAATAAGTGATGGTAAAACCCAGTTTTCACTCTTTTATTCCCAAGAATAGACAGTAGAAATAGATCTAAGTAATGAAAGAGTGACACTTGTACTGGGTGCACCAGGTAAAATTCATGCCTTGTGAGGTTTCTTTTCCATATTTCTTTTATTTTAATTGTAAATTTGTCCTCTACACATCCAAAAAGGGATTTCAGATATCATTAAACTTCAGGACAAACTTTTCTTTCATACTCAGCTTGCAACTCTGGAGGAGAATTTGTCAAATCATCCTAAAAAAAGTTTTTTCAAGACCAGTTTCATGCAGTTGCCTGAAGGGCAGAGATAAAGCAGAGGTAGAGTTTTTCAATAGATCAGGTATTTGAATATTCACACAGAAGTGCAAAGTCAGGCCTAATCACTGCTTGAGAACTGCTTTCAGGAGACCATTTTAAGTACTATCACAGAAGGCAAGAGACGGAGGTGAGGGGATAACTCGACATCCCAATTGTTCATCATCACTGCTTCACTTAGGAAAGATAATCAAAATGTTCACACCAAGAGAGATATCTTCTCTTAGGAGTACACTTATTGTCCTGACCAGCAGACTAGAAAATCATCCTAGGATACCTTCAGGTTATGTAAGTTATTTATAAAAAATTAATTGCACCATTATAACTAAACACACACCTCTAAGTTCTCTTAAGAGGGAGGACATTCAGTTCAAACTATTCGTTGTCTGATCAGTACAATGAATTTCACCCAAGGGCTTGTACCAAAAATAAACATTTTGTTTTGCACTATACTGTCGTGGTTCCAAAAGCAACCCATGTTGCCAGGTCACTTTTTGCCTACCTAGGATTTTAAAAGTTCTCAAATTCTGGCAGTCCAAACCTCTGCTTAAGTTTTCTACAGTCCAGTTACCAGCCTGAAAATTTATATGCTCTTCTTTTCACTTTCCCTTCATCCTCTTTTCATTCCATTCTTCATTTTTGCTAATCATCTTCATCAAAATGTGTACTAAATAAGTTAATAGAATAGAGATGAAAGTAGAGGAAAGAAAAATCAGATTACTGGGAAAAGAAAAGCTATAAACAGAGTAAAGCTGAGAGAAAGTGGGAAGTGTGGAGAGGAAGAGTGAAGTTAAGAGGCGTGTTTGATGAACAGGTTAATGGGACAGGGTTGTGGGGAGATGAATGAGTGACAGAAATTAAGACAACAATTAAGAATAGATGACTAGGTGATAGCAATGGGCAGAAAAACTCTAAACACAACAAATCATCATAGTCAGAGTTAGTAACAAAGAAAGCAAGGTTCCCAAATAGTTCTCTTTTTAAATACTAAGCATATGTAAGTTTAAATACAGAATCTCACATATATAGTTATGAAACAGATGGGAAATCAGCAATGACCCACAAAGTTGGAGACCAGACCAAGGACGTTTTTTAACACTATACATCCAATGTTTTACACTGTCAGGAACACAACCTGAATACTTTCAGAACTGAAAGCTTTGCAGAGCAAGTGCTGTGTCTGCTCACCCACTGCTGCTCTGATGGGAGTAGGTGCTGCTGGCTGGGACAGATGGCATCGCAGCCACCTTGCAGAGGCGATGATTTTCTGATGATATTTCTCCTTCTTTCAGAAAACTAATATATTGACCACCCCTGTGAATAGGAGCAAGAAATTGATCTTTACAGCAGTAGGTGGCTTAGCTGGCAGACACCAGTGGTGTCTCCTTTGATGGTTTTGAAGAATCCCACTGACAGGATCCCAAAGCTGGTTTCCCTAGCAACTACAGACGATGCATGACTGTATTATGTTTGATTCTCCAAACATCATTTCAGCTCCTCCCTGAGATTTAGTTCTTGTTTGTTTGTCAAGCTTGTGTCTCTGAAAAGCATGTTCCAATGAAAGACTCAGAAAATTAATCCTCCACCCATTTCTCAGTAAAAACATGTCTTTTCACTCATAGAGATTTACACTTTCAATCAAGCAAATGAGATTGGGCCCCTCTCCAGATTTCACTGCCAGGACAAGTAAAGTTCTTCTCAGGAGGGATAAAAGAGAATTTGTCACAAGAGCAAAAGTTAACCACCACAGCACACCAGGTGGAGGTGACCAACTGGGGAAAGAACGACGCATTAATATTGATCCTGCATAAAGTGGAAAATGGAATATAGACAGTGTGGTTTTGCAATCAGGGTTAAAAAACCAAGCAGAAGAACTGCTCAGGGTGTGCTTTAGGCCATGGAATATGGGACCTAATTAGCCATTAAGAGGGCATTGTGATAAAAAGAGAATATAAATATTAATGAATATCAGATAACCCTCCAGGATACAAATAAAAGTATGATCCTGGAGAAAGATAATTTCATAGAAGCAAATCAATTTTAATGCAATGAATATTGCACTTGCAAATGTTCAAAAGAGGGGTGTATTAAAATGGGGCGTAAAGAACTCTCTACCATTCTCTTCATAACAGATGCAGATGTTACAAGGCAAACATAGAGGATGGGGAATATTTTTAACAGTGACCCACTCTGATTTCAAGGATAATGAAAGGATAATGTACACACAAATACAAGTGCTCACACTTAGAGACTTTGACTTGGCATTTTAGAAAATGCAGAAAGAAGAAAATCTTCTCTGGAATCTGCTTTAGAGAAGCAGAGTTCTGTAGACCTGTTTTTCCTTTTTGAGGCTTTTGTTGGTTTTTCCCTCCTCCTCTCTACAAGCACCTGAATTACCTCATTTTAGGGCTGATGCCTCCCACAAGGCTGATGACTTACTTTGTCAAGAGGGCACATTGTTGCCTCCTGGTCAGCATGGGATGCACCAGGGTGCCCAGCTGAATTTCAGCAGATTAACCTCCAGCCTGCAATGGCTCATCCCATTATTCCACTTCAGGTGCAGGACCTGTTGAACTTCATGACCAAACCCCTCTGCCTATTTCTCCAGCCTCTGAAGACACCTCTGAAGAGCTGCACAACCATCTAGTAGCTCTATCAAGAATTTCATGCAGTTGAAAGTCACCTGCAAGCTTGCTGAGAGTGCTCTCTGCCCATTCATTCATCTCATTAATGAGGATATTAGGCAACAATGCTTAATGAGCATGCTTAACACTTAATGCTTCATGAGGATATTAAGCAACAAGCAAATATTACATTAGACCCAGTATTGACCACCAGAGGACTCACCCAGGCATCAGTCTAGGGCTGGACTTGGTGCAAATGATCCCAATGCCTTCAGCCAAGCAGTTCAGCCAGCTTTCAGTCCCATCTCACTACCATTTACCTAGTTCATACTCCAATGGTTTATCAATTTTGATATCATAGGAGACAGGGTTGAAGTCAAGATAAACAAGGTCCATGGCTCTCCCCTTGTACTCCCGTCCTGTCACCTGATAATCAGAAGATTATTGAAGTGTTCAGACACAATTTTTATGTTAATATCCATGCTGCCTACTCCCAATCACCTTCTTGTCTTGTCATGTGTCTGGAAATGGTATCCAGAATAGTTTTCTCCATCATCTTCTCAGGGATCAAGGCGAGACTGACCAACCTGTACCAGCTCAGATCCTCCTCCTTTCCTGTTCTGAGGACAGAAGTGGCACTTACTTCCTTCAAGTCCAGTCCTCAGGAACCTTCCCTGGTCACTACAGCCATTCAAAGATAATCTGGAGTGGCCTCTCAGTGACATTGGACAGCTCCCTCAGCATTTCATGGGTGCATCCTCTCAGGTACCCATCTGCTTCAGCATTCCCTAGTGTGATCCTCCTGCATTGAGAGCAAATCTTCCACACTCAACTTTCCCACAGGTCTTGGAGAGTTGGGACTTGTAAGGGCTAGTCTTAACAAAATCGACCAACATGAAGACATCATTGAGTACCTTGACATTTTTCCAAGTGCTCTGTTACCAGGTCCCCTGCTTCATCCAGCAGTGTGTCCATATTTTCCTTGGCTTTCATTTTGTTGTTGAAACACCCATATGGAAGTCTTCCTGGTTGAAGACTGAACTTCAGGTGGATTTCAGCTTTCTGGCCTATCCCTCCACTTTAACACAGTGTGTCTATACTTCTGTGGCACCTAACATCAATTCCATCTCTCATATGCTTTCTTTATAGGGGGCTCTTTGCTCATTCCTGTAGGCCTGCTCAGACCTTTGCCTGGGTTCTTGTACAGGGAGTAGACCATTCTTGAGGTTGGAGCATGTGGTTTTGGAAAATCAACCAGCTCTCCTAGACTCCTCTTCTTCTCTACAGGACCATGTCCTACAGTATCCTTCCAAGCATGGCCTCAACAGGCCCAAATCTGTTCTCCTTAAGGACAACACCTTGATCCTGCTTTTTGCCTCCTTTCA
This sequence comes from Orthonyx spaldingii, assembly GCA_013397795.1. Lineage (NCBI taxonomy): Eukaryota > Metazoa > Chordata > Aves > Passeriformes > Orthonychidae > Orthonyx > Orthonyx spaldingii. The sequence goes on along the minus strand of VZTJ01003710.1, from coordinate 942,634 downwards.
GGATCCTACCATATCATATTCACAGCAGCCAAAGTTGCTGCACCCAACCATCAAATCATTAAACAACTCTCTTTATTGCATCCTGAATCTTCAGATGGCAGTTCTATGAAGGGGTGGCAACATTTTGCTTTATGAGGCCCCACTGTCAGCAAGGCCAGGCTTATTAAGAAAACACATTGCTCAAACTTCCCTGTTATTGAACTCCTTCCCTGTGCAGAGGCAAAAATCCGTCTAAGTTCAGGTATTTCCCTGATGCAGTAAAATATAATCCTGTGGTTTAGATACTTCATTAGTCAGTGCTTTTATCCTTATCTGTGTGTTTAATAAGTATTGAAGGTCTTTTCTCCCATGAATTCCTCTAATTGCTTTTAAACCAATTTATACTTTGGCATCCACAGCATCCTTTGGCAAAGAATTCTACAGCTTAATTAAGCAGGGTTTAAAGCAGCACTTCCTTTTGTTTCTCTTAAAAACTCTCATTATTTAATTTTGTACTTTCCAGTTCTTATTTTATAATAAATCATGAATAATCATTCTCCCTAAATTCTTTCATGATTTTGGATACAGTTACTTAAATATACCCCCTCAGATCTCTACATAAGAAAAAAGATACTAGTTCTAAGTATTTTTTCAGTCATTACAGTCTCTTGCAGCTCTTCTATAAGTCTGGTAATCTTTATATCTCTTCTTCTTCTTACCTTTTCCAAATTACTATACTGCCTTTGGGATGAGGAGACCAGAACATGTAACATCCAAGATTTAAACCCATCAGAAAGATATATATGTTGACTTACAGTAGTGTTTCTTAGTTTTCCCTTTCCTTTCATCTGTTCCAGAAAATTCCTACACTCTTTGAGCACGGAATTTGTGTTTAAAAGGCCTTTTTATTGGGAGAGGGGAAGGTTAATAGAGAGTTTCTTAATGATAATAACTAGTCTTTGTCTGATCTGAGTTTTACTGGCCCTGAATTTCATCTGCTGTTTTTTACTCAGTCATGTCTGGATAGTGAAATCACTCTGCAGGTCCTCAAATTTGGGTTTTGGTTTTACTCTACTCTACAATTTTGTGTTACCTAAGATTTGTCACCTAAGATTTCATCACTTTTCCAAATAATTTATGAAAAATTGAGGTGGATTTTTAGCTTGCCTCTGTTTATTTGTTGAGTAGGACTCATTTTGAACTGTGTTCACTAGTCCTCATGTACTGTCTTTCAGCCTTTACAATAGCAATATTTTATTGCTGGCTGTATAATTGTATTTGGGAAAAGCCCCACTTTTCTGTATGATCACCCTTTTTTTTAAAAAAAGAGGTAATTTCTTATAAAATGAAAACTTTCTTCCCTATATCACTCTTCTTCTTTTTTTTTTTTTTTTTTCCTTTTTTGGAAACTATATTCAAGAATCTTATCTCCTCTTTGACAGCTTAAATTTTGTGTCCAGAACCTCTTCTCTTCTCTTCTGGACATCAGGTCATGGCATCTACATCTTACTCAAGATGAAGAATTCATGAAGTCCTCAGTTAACCTGAGGTATATATAGAAACAACCAACAATCAAATTTGCCCACTACCATAGCACCATTCTCAGTTAAAATCTGACTCTGCCATAGGGTATTCTCAGTACAAACCCAAAGCCTGTTACCTGATACAAACATTTCTTGCACAATCCTTTTTGTCTTGATGCTATATGTGCTCAAATGGTCTTTCTCCATTTCTGCCAGCTTAGAGGTGAAAGTGTGTGTCATGGTGTAATTCTGTATGTTAAAAACACATCCGTTTATTTTCCTGGGCTCCTGTCAGTGAACCACACTGGCATGAGAATCAATATTTTGTGAAGATCACCTCATGTACCCAATGCCATTCACAGAATCACAGAAACATTATGGTTGGAAAACACCTCCAAGTTCTTCAAGTACAACCTTTGACTGATCACCACCTTGTCAACTATGGCACTAAGTGCCACATCCAATGGTTTCTTGATCATCTCCAGGGATGGTCACTCCACCACCTCCCTGGGCAGCCCATTCCAATGCCTGACCACACTTTCAGTGAAGAAATTTCTCCTGATGTCTAACTTGAACCTCCCCTGGCATATCTTGAGTCCATTTCCTTTTGTCCCGTCACTGGTCGCCTGGGAGAAGAATACAACCCAAACTTTGCTACAACCTCCTTTCAATCCATTAACCTTGATGACATGTAACCAGGCCAACAGTTATGCTCCATGAAGAAAGCTCTGAGACTTCCTTTCCCCCACTGTTTTACACTCCAGTCACTGTTACACTCCAGTCACTCAAACCTAGGACTAAACCAAAGTTCTTTTGCTCTGGTTAGACACAAAGGAGAAAATTCCAACCAAATACTCTCAAGAGGTAAAAATATGCAAAAGTTTACTGTCAAACTATAGAAAATTAAGAAACATTGGCAAAAGAGTAAATACAACATAACATCACTTATCCCAGCATAGAGTTAGCCCATTGAACATAGAAAACCTTTTAATCCATTTGATGTTACATTCTGTAAGAAGAGAGCTAGAAAAAGAAGACGAAAAGGAGAAAAACAGAAAGACAGGAAAGATACAGAAAACCATAAATAGCTACCAACTCCTGGGTTTCAGCAATGTAAGGCTCCAAGATGAAGGTAAGGTTAAAGGACAATGTGTTTGCCTGGTGGTGACCCTTCTTAAACTTTATTAGCCCACCTTAAGCCTTCCTCCCAGGAGGGACTTCTGGTCTCAGCCACTCAGGGAAAGGGTTAGACAAAACTGGGGCTGCCTCCAGTGAGCCACGACTGGCAGACACTGCGGGGTTGGGGAGGATGGGAGGCAGAGCGCTATCACACCACAGCAAGGCTTTACCCACCCCCTACCCCATATTCCAAGCCCCCAAGATGTCTTAAAACAGATGACCTCTTCCAGTCTCTGATACAGACAGATATACTTTTTTTCAAATTCTATTTGGACTTCCTTCTACATTTCAATTTGGAGACAGAGTAGGAACTGACTGAAAACCACAGGTTAATTATTTATTCTTCTTTTAAACCACCAAGTGTCACCTTTCTTCTGCCTGCTCCTCTCCCTCCAAAGGTTAGTAGATCTGGACTCCACAAGTTTCTCCTCCTGAATTCTCCTAAGCCTTGGCTTACTCCACACACATAGCTCTGTTAGTGCTGGTGTTTAACAGTTCATGAGCTTCCTATCCAGCAGGCTTCACAGCCACTCTGCTAAGACTTGTGATTGCAACTATGAGACAATGTTAGTCCTTGCTTCATGCACTCATGGACACAGATTTAAAACTAAATGTATTTAGATTCAGGAATACACTTAGCAGTGATGTATCCTTAGGACAGTAGGTATGAGCAGGTACAAATCCATGCATTTGACTACAAAGTGAGAAAACAAACAAACTTCTGACTGCATGTTGAAGTACCTTATGCCATTTATTTCACTTCAATACCGAAGAAACTTTAAATGTTAGAAAACAAAATTTAATTCTGTTAACCAGCATCTCAATTGCATCCCAAACACCAGCTATATCATGAATCATCACAGCAGCCTTGCATTCCCAGAAGAGCTGTCACAAAGATAGAAAATGAATAAATGAGTATCTTTGCTGTTATGTGTTGTTGCTCCTGGTGCCCTACTCCATTAGGGAAGAAATCAAAGGACACAAAAGAAAATTCATTAATTCTTACTCTTAATCTCTTTCAATATAAATCACCCTTTTTCATGCATTGTATAACCTTTGTCCTATAGGTTTGCACAGTTAACACCAAAAGCATATAAATTTAGAGAACTCATATCACTGCAGCAGAACTCATCAAATGAGTTTCAAATAACTCTAACAGAAGACTTGTATTTTTCATTCCTACTGGCTTTGTCAATTTGCATTTTCATTCTCCTCTGTCATTTTTGTTCCTCTACTGACTTTTAAAATCAACATTTTTCTTCCCTTTGTTTTGAACTTGTTCCAGACTAAATAAGGAAATGCACTTGATCTGTGCCATGCATAATATATAGGGCTCATAAACATTGACATTTCAAGTTTCCAAAGTTGCAGTCAAGCAGAGAATGCTTCAAATACCTGTTTTGACATACTTTCTCAGTCTCAGCAACAACACACAGTTTGACAGCCTCAATACACATGAACACCTATTTCAGACAAAAGGGAGAAGATTTTAAAAAGCAGTTTTGTGCATATCATCAAAAAATTGAAAGCAGGGAACTTAAGACATCTGCAGAATATGGTTCATGTTGCTAGTTCTTTAATTCCATCAGAATGGAAACTAGCATGAAGTAAATTGTGTTTGCACAGCAGAGAAAGTAACATACAATTTAAAAAAAATTAAAACAGCATTGTAGAATCCAATGAAAGATGGATATCCAGGTGCTGATAAAGAGTAGCAGTGTAAGTAACATTCTCTCCATCTTGATTTTACCATTTTATGTATTATTATTTTTTAATAGATTCTGTGCATGTTTGCTGCCAAAAAATGAATATCGATTTAAAGTTAGTCTCTGTTCTCTTACCTAATCCACATTAAGATATCTAACAAATTCTTTTCAAATCCTGAAACCAATACCATGATAAATACAAACCAACAATTCATGAGACAACTTGTAACTTGTTCATTAAATTTCCCTGGTACTCACCCTTAAATAAAATTAAGAGTAAGAGGAGATTTGTCCACTAAGAAGGATCATTTTGTTTGGTAAAGGTAATGAGAAAACAAAACAAACAACTTCAGCTGTGCTAGCGAGATACAGACACCTTATTAATGAATACCCAATTGCAAAAATAAATTTAAAAATAAATATTTGCATAGCTGCTGTCTCAGCCAAGTTCAGTAATCCTTTTCCTTTCTATCTTACCAGAGAATTGCATGCTAGCCTATTCATTTTATGAAGAAGGGTAACAGCAAAATTGAGTTTTGGACAAACAAGATTAAAAGGTACCAACAGTATTTTACAGTGAAAGAGGATTAGACATTGTAGGAATAATTTTTGAACAAGTTATATCGTCTTCTGGTTGGACTGAGATGTTGTTACATGTGTACATTACACATATAATAAGACTAATTTAAACAGTTTATTTGTTGTCAGTCACTGATTTCCATTAGTAAGCCATTAAACATAGCAAAAAGTAGTATGGAAGCTTACGGCTGAAGATTGGAGATACCAAGAGATGCAACATTATAATGTTGGCTCTACTAAGCTAAAAAGGACAAGAGAGCAAAAAAAAAAAAAAAAAAAAAAAAACCCCCCCCCCCCAAAAAAAAATACCTCACACAAACAACTCACCACAAAAAAAACCAACCAAACCAAAGGTAAAAAACAATCATCATTTAAAATATACACAATCACATACTTGAAGAGTCTCTCAAGTAAGTATTTAAACGTGGATTCAATACAGAAGACAACTTGTAGAAAGAAAAAGATTAGAGAATCTTCTGGAGTTAACTTGTCCCATTTCCGTCAATTTTGTATTGACTCTGAAAGAACCATTATGTAGGTTTCCAGCAGCTTCTCAGTCAGTCCTCTAGCAGTGAAATTAGGGACACTACTGAGGAAAACAGTTGATAAAATAAATAACGGAGGGGAAATTATTTAATTCCTTGCTTGAAAAAGTGATTATTTTTAGATTACCTGGAATATTTTTTAAACCAAGTGTAATTACAAGAGTCTTAACTCATGCCTTTGGCTCAATTCAGATCATATTTTTTTTCTTCCTATCAAGGATTCATTAAATCTTTGATTAGGTTAGGTAATTACTTCAGGTAGTTTTCCTAAGACACAATAGAAAATGATACAACTGACTAAAGAATTAGTTATTTATGGTTAAAGGCCAACTTTTGAAGACAGTCAAAGGGAAAACCACAATCTGAAATTTATTTGAGAACTTTCCAACAGATAACTGGTTAAATAGGTACAATATGCAAAAGACATGCACATTCTCCTATGCCCATGTTTGTTTGAGTGGTTACAGCATACTCCAGTTAAAAATTTAGTGCAGCCTGAATGCCTCCTAAATAATAAATAGGGAACATCTTCCTAACAACAGCTCTGTGTTGTTCTGTCTCTTTTCTGAGTGAATGACTCGCATTTTCAGTTCCCTTTGCTCATGGTATCTCTATATCTAAACACTTAAACATAGCTACAACGAGGACATCTGGGGTTCAACAGTGTGTACTCCAGAAGTTCAGCTACAAACAGCACAAATAGATTTCCTACTTCATTGCACATTATTTTAATTTCTTCCCTAAAAAAAAATCGTAATGGGAATACATTTGTTTAAACTCTTAAGAGTGTATAAAATAATGTAGACATCTTTTTTACAAAGTGCCAAAGAACTGGATTACAGCACCTAAATAATGTAAAAGCATGTGGTCAGTACATGAAAAAAAAGGAAACCACTAAAGTTCAGGCAAAAAAAATGGAAACAGCTAAAGTTCAGGCTTTTTTGGTCTTTATTTCCATGGCCTTTTATATATGAAAGAGAAACAGTTACAGCCAAAAATTACCTCATGAAACAGAGTCTGAAGTCTACACTTGTACCATTAATAATAAGACATTCCAGGTTCTGTCCAGCTCTATTTCAGATGTTTTACCTGGAAAGGATTTGAGAAGTCGTCTTTGGATAGACAGAATAATCCCAATAGCACAGGGATGCACCAAGAAACAAGGATGCTTAACTGAACCAATAATTTAGTACACTTTAGCTATAAATGACTAAGTATATTTTTAAAATGGAAATAAACTTTTAACTATCAATTCCTCTGCTGATGATTGCAGCACAAAATGAGACACAAAAAGGAACAGTGAGAGCAGTAACACCTTTTTTTTTTTTCTTGCTCTTCATCATCCAGAAGGACCCTGAAATACCTACTCCGAATAACTTTTTGTGAGCAACAAAAAGTAATATGGGAATGAGCTTCAAGATTAATGTTGGGGTTTTTTTGCATTTTATCACCTCTTATAAATAAATACTACCTTGACCCTATGTCTCTTCACTGCAGCAAGTCTTTTAACTTTGTGATATTCTGAGAAATACGTTGTCTAAACCACTGTCAATTCAACAGTTTTAAAATAGGTTCATATCTTGCAGAAAACTCATCAACAGAGTAGTTAGCAAAGGTTCACAGTAAAAATAAAGCAAACTAAAGCAAAAAAGTGTAATGAATGAAATCAGCCAAATGTCTTTCCTGTGTTCAGTCCTTCTCAGTACTTTCCTTAATGAGCTAGATAATGAAGGGCTTTCCTTGAATTTGAAGTCAATATGAATACAGGAGGTAGGAGAAAGGTGCGCAATGTGCCTTCAATGCTGCCAGGAAGGATGTGATTTAAAAAATTCTCTTGACTAATTGAAGCTATACCCTGAATTATGTATAGGATGTAATTCGGTAATGGGAAGAGAAAATTTTTATTAAGTAAGAATAATCAGCTATGCAAACACATGCACTTAGCAATGGAATAGCAGGTCTATAGGAAAAGATGTGTGGGTTGTAAAAGGAGATTTATTTGAAGCCTGTGAAGATAGGATAACTACACCCAATATGTGCCAAAAGCTTCCGTAATAAGAAGACATTGTATGGGCTCCACATTCACTCAAGATAGGACAAGAAATAATCAAATTAAACTGTATTAAGAAACTTTCATTTCAGGAGTCAGTTGAAAAGTATTCTAGAAGTAAAAAGCAACTGAGGTGCTCCTGATTCTCATGCCACTGGTAATTTAAAAGAACAAAAATAAATAAGAGAAGGTTGGTGTGGATTTGGCCTTGCCTTAGGGGAGTGAGTCAGGGTCAATGACTGCATATTTCTTTTGGAGAAAACTCAGTCTTTCATTTCTTTGACAGTTAAATCACCATCTTTTCCCTACCTCTAAACTTGCAATGTGCTGCAATATGAGTTTCAAATGCCATTTATGTTATTTGTCCTCCTGGTGCATGTTTAATGGCCACTGCCACTAATAGTATACAACAACATCTTATTATTACAATCTCTTGAGAGCAAAATGCCAAGAACTTTAACAGCTTTAAGCCTAGAATCAGCAAAGAGCTGTCATTGTTTCTTCCATCGTTTTTATTTTTGTAAAGTATGAGAGAAAATTCTCCTGCCTCATTTGATGTGTGTCATCAACTCCAAAATCAGAGCTAACTGCAGTTTTCATACCCTGGAAACCAGCATGTCAGGAACTGAGCTGCAGTCATCAGTTAAATTAGCTCTGAGCACGCTGGGCTGCTATGCTCTCATAGTATTAATTTTTCATAAACAGAAGTTGTTTCAAAGAATACAAGCCATTCTAACTTAGAATAATTTCTTAATCTCTTCTTTTTCTGTCTTAAGATTTCCCATTTGTAGCTTGCATATTCCATGTAAAGCCAGCATAATTATTAGGTTACGTAGGAGACCCTATATGCCACCTAGCCAGGGTCTTCTTGAAGGGAAATTGAAATGGTATTGCATGACTTTTACCTTGCTGATCATATCACTGTTGTTATATACCCAGTAATGAAACTTTTTTTAATGCTTAATTATGGGCATGCCAATCAAGACCACAGATAGAGATAAATAACTTTTGCACTTCATGCTAAAAAAAAGAAAAAAGTTAAAATATAAAAGGTCCTTGATATATTTTCAGACAAGTTAGTAGAAAGCAGCTTTCCAGAAAAAGACATGGGGGCCCAACACACAGCAAACTGAAGAAGAGTTGGCACTGTCCCTTTGCAATGAGCAAGGCCAAGCACTTCCTCTTTTTCATTAGCGAAAGTGTGACCAGGAGGCCCAGGCAAGTGATTCACCCCTTCTGCTTCTCTGTATTTGACTTAAAACTTTCCAATATATGAAAGACACTGATATACTGGAACATGTTCAGCAGATGACCACCAAGACAAGTCAGCATCTTATGATGCACAAAGGAAGGCAGAAATCTTGATATTTTTCATCTTGAAGAGCCTCAGGAGAGGGTTTATTGCTCCCTAGAACTCCTCAAAACTGGAGCATTTTGTAAAGAAAGATCCAGTCTTTTCTCAGAAGTATGCAGTGAAAAGGGGCAAACACGCACAAGCTGGAACAATCATTTTCTTTGGAATAAAAAAAAAAAAAAAAAAAATAGAATCATAGAATGGTTTGGGTTGGAAGGAACCTCAAATTTCATCTAGATCCAACCCCCCCACTGCTATGGGCAGGGATATCTTGCACTAGATCAGGTTGCTCAATGCCCCATCCAACCTGGCTTTGAACAATTCTGGGGTGGGGCATCCACATCTTCTCTGTGAAACCTCTTCCAGTGTCTCAAAACTCTCACAGTAAAGAATTTCTTCTTAATATCTAATCTGAACCTACTCTCTTTCAGTTTGAAGACATTCTCCCTTGTCCTGTCACTGCATGTCTTCCTAAATATCCCTCTCCAACTCTCTTGTAGCCCTCTTTAGGTACTGGAAGGTGCTCTAAGGTCTCCTTGGAAGCTCCTCTTCTCCAGGCTGAGCAACCACAACCCTCTCAGCCTGTCCTCATAGGAGAGGTGCAGAATGGCAGAATTTGCCCAGAGACACTGTGAATACTCAATCCATGTAGATTGTTAAAGCTCAACAGGACAAAATTGATCAACATGGGCCTGCTTTGAGCAGAGATGTAGACTGAAGGTGTCTTCTGCTCTACATTACCCTTCAGTTCTATGCTGCATTATGTGCTTTTATTATATGCAACAGGTCTTTTGAATTTCTTGTGTCCTTTAACTCCTTGGAGTCTTGGGAAAAGATTTCCACAAAATATGTTTAGGAGGAATGCCTGGTTGCAGCAGTTTGAAAACAAACCAGTGGGAGATTCCAAATCAGAGCTACAATTTAATAGGAAAATTAAAAATAAATGCAGTAGTACAGAAACACTGACAGAGTCAGGATACAATCTGACACCCTGTTAGGGTGGTGGTAGTAGTTCAGGAAAATGGTGGCTGCAGTCCTTGCTGGAATGATGGATGTAGTGCAGTCAAAGCAGTGATCCTGTAGAAAGATCTAGTCCTTTTCTGGAGGTCCAGTGGTGATTATGGAGCTCTTGCCTTCTGGGAATCCAGTGGGTAGCACTGCCTGTGGTGTTCCTAACCTCATTATATTCAGGTGGGAATGCTTGGTTCCTCCCCCCTGGGTGAAGCATTTCACAATGGGATGATGTAATTCCATGAGTCATGCAGTGAGATCTTGATGGCCCATTAACAGGGATAGCTCTGCTAGGGAGTTATCAGGGATGAGTCATGGTAGCAGATAAAGAACACTGCCCCACCTGTTTTAACAGCCTGTGAAGACGGAAATAGAATACATACTTTTGGTTACATCTTACATTGTAAGACACTGGTTTCGACCATTCACCTTCAAGAAAGAAAGTTTCTCATTTAGTTCTGCCAGTTAAAAACTGTTCTACTGAAGGACCATGAGGTGAATTAGTGCATTTCAAAATGGTTTGTCTCTTAGGTTATTCTTTTCCTTTCAAGATTTTCTGCCATGAAGATGACTTCTGAGCATTGTATTTCTCCTTTTTTGCCTCTCCATAAGATTAAATACTTTAGATTGGGGTGAAAACATCCATTGTAAGAATTATTTGACTTCCACTCTCTTAAGAACAAAAAAGAAAGGGGATGGATGTCTTCAAGTAAGCTTTGTTAATGACAATTCCATTACTGATAAACAATGAAAAGTGGCAACATCAGCTTGAAAGAATGTTTTTTCAACAAACTTTCAACCCTGGCACATTATTCATCAGTCTCTTCCGAAAATTAGTTATTAGAAATAAATAGCACTGAATCCAAAAGATTAAATCTAATCACTGAGAAAAGTTATACTCTGGTTTACAAGGTTTGACCTTTCAAAAGTATTCCTACAGCACAGCAGAAAATTATATATATAAATATAAAACTTATACCATTTCTCCAGAGAACTACTTTCACAATACAATACAAATAGAGCATATTTAAAGAGAAAATTGAATTTGCTATCTCTATAATCTCGAGATGAAAATACACTAAATAAACCACTCTAGTACAAAGTAGTTGAAGACTTCATGGGCTTCAAACTAGAAAATGTTTATGGAAAATTCAATCTCAGTTTTCTATTCACACTTTGAAACAAATATTTGTCAGCGTTACAGTATTAAACTGCCTTTTTCACAGCTCTGGAAATAGCAAAGTAATGTTTCTCATTCTTTTTGAATATCAGTTGCTGTTTTGCAACTATCATCTCTGATTTTTAACTGCTTAAAAATCTAAGATACACAGATGAGAATGTGTGCAGAAGTTTAGTAATGCTGCATGGTTTTTTTTTTAAACCACAGAAACAACATTCCATCAGTGAAATTCTGGGGCTGGTGCCATTTGCAATGAAACAAACCTAGCTAGACATGCATGTAAATCTCAGACATCGTGAACGGCACTTCACTGGTAAAAGATTTTTATATCAAACCTCAACTTAACCCACTGAAATTTGTAGCATTTCCTAAATAGGATTTTCCAAGAAACTTAAGGGATTTAATTTCATGTCTCTCAGTGAAACAAGAATGAAACTGTGCTAAAAGAACAAAACCATAAATCATATTTAGGCAGTTGGTGATGCAGACAGATCCTTTAAAAAGTGTTTGAGAGAGACTGGGGGCCCTCCTGGGATGTGCACAAAGGACAAGGATTCATAAGAATGCAGATGTAATAGGGAACTGCTACTCTCCAGCCTAAAAATTCAGATTCTCAAAACATTGATCAGCAGTCACATAACCCTAGAAATATCTGAAATGTAGCATTGAAAAAAAAAAAAAAAATTGCCAAAGTACCTAAAATGCAAGGTATTTCTTGACAAATGCAGCATAGTCCAGCTAGTGACTTAGAGGGAAATCACATGTTAGAAAAAGACCCTCCCCTGCAAAACTGCTCTGAAACAGAGGAAACTCAGGAAAAAAGGAAGTAAATTACATAGGATATGCCAGAAGTATTTGACTTCAGAAGCTTATTCGAAGTGATCTACATTTCCATGTCAAAAAGCAATTCAATCACCATTCTAAAGTCCTGTATTCAAAGACCAGAGAAGTGCACTTCAGGGTAGCACATTCACACATGGCTGAAAGTTGAAGAGTGTTTCACATCACTCAAAGCAACTTCTTCAGCTAATGAATAAACTGCCCAGAGATACTCCAAAGGGATCTCTCTCTCACACACTGTCTTCATCCACTGTTGTGACCTGAGGACGCAGGATCATTGAAAAGAGTTAAGAGAGGAAAAGTTCTCCTACCTTGGTGCAGAAAGCAATAATCTTTACCAAGACCCTGTTCCAAAGAAGTACTTTACACATGCTCATCCACCTGCCATGCACATAACTTTGATTCATTGATTAAGTGACTTCAAATTCAGCCTTCAGGTTCTGAACATATTGTGGGCATTCATTTTCCAAAGATCCCTCTTTCTGGAATCTGAAATCCTTCAACTCAGGAGTTCACTGGATGGGAGGAGCAGCAGCTCCTCGTGCTCTTTAGCTCAGTTAATCTCCCCTCCCTAACTTCCAGGAGAAGTGAGTAGCCACACAATGCATATGGATGCAGCACTCCTTAACAGTTGTTCTTAGACATAAGATGGCAGACAGGTACCATAAAAAAACTTTAAATTCTTTCTTTTCCTTAGCAATGCACTTATGTAAGGTCTACTGGTGCAGGAAAACCCTTTTCAACCTTCAAATCTCCTGAGTCATGAAATGACCTTATCCAGCAGAGCTGTGCAATGCTACATTTTAAGCAGGGTCTATAACACTTCCAACACTGTTGTGAGTAATAAAAGAGCCTTGGAAATGTTTCACGTCTTTCTGTCACATCTGAGTTTCCACCCTTCCAGAGTGTATCGTCATATCTGCTTTGTTGTTGCTGCCGCTGAATACTTTGGGAATTTTCCACCTTTGCAGCTTTAACCTTTTCCATGAGCTTGCAGCAAGCTCCCTCCCCATCCCACCCAACATTAAGATGAACACTCAAGGGTCTTAATCAGGAGAATACACTGGTATAATTCAAAAAGTCCATTGCAATATGACTTTTTACAGGTCAATTGTTCCTACTATAAGGCAAAATGTATAAAAATTACACAGACTACTTCAGCACTTACTATCTGCTTAACAAATCACTTAAATACATGCAAGTATTGGCTGAGCACAGAGGTACTTTACTGACATAACTTCAGGGGTACAGGAGAAGCACGGGCATAATTAACCTGCCAAACCTGCACTGACCCTCTGCTCCTGAGATTATTAACTTTAAAATGCTTTTTTGTCAAAAAACGTCAATTAACTTATCCCAAGAAGCATAGCTGGGAAACTAAATCTCTTCTTTAATGGTTTGATTTTTTCTGTTAGTTTCTGTTACCAGCTCACAACCCAAAAGAAGAAATTCCCTCAGTGCACTGCTTGACATACACCTGAAAACAAAAGAGATGTCGCCTGTTTCTGCTCCTTATGAACTTCAAGCGGGCAGCAGCCCAAAAGACAAGAGGACAAAACTTTCCAGAAGAATGAAAAACTTAAAAAAGATACATAATATTAGATTTGGACCCATTCTATGCAACTCACCAAGCACGATGTCTGGAGTGATTTCAAATAATTTGTTACCCTCCTTGTCCTGGGACAGAGGCACCACACTAGCACTACCTTCGTGGAAATAAACAAGCCTTAAGTCTGGCATTTGGATGCATCCTTACAACAATCTGTGAGAACAAATTTATGGCTGATTATCCTGAAAATTGAGGTTCCTTGAGAATTGCCAAAGCACACAAGAAATATAGGACCATTTTTGGAAGAGGTATTAAACCCACTGTTTCACACACTGAACTATTAACTAGCCATTATCACTGGAACAATACTGAATTAAAAGCCAGTATAAAATCCTTCAGATGAAAAAATAAAAATTCATAGTAGCCCATCTGGGATAATCTAGATCATTTAACCAGTCCATATTAAAGATTAAATCATTGGGTTTTTCAGCTTTTGCAAAAGTGGTTATATTTGGTAACTCCAGTGATGCCTCTTACTTACATCAGCATCTTTGTTTTAAGATTATTATTATGCAATTTTACAAAGTCCTTGGATTCAACTGCACCCTAATTACATATATTTCTTCCTGTTCACTCACTACCTTTCAATGCCAAGACATGCCGTGTTTGTTTTATCAAAAGTAGAGCTCTAAAATTCCATATCTAGAACATTTCACTTCAAACATCAGGTATTTCAAATAACACCCACATTTGGGCCACAATCAAGGTTTCAAAGAGAAGGATTGCCAAGCCCTCAGAAATGGTAAAATATATCTATTCTGTTGTTAACTGCTTAAAAAAATAAAGGTGAATGGAAGTTATTAATCACTGAAATGTAAATTTGACTTACTTTTACGTTGTGTTAAAACTCTTGAGTAAAGTTTATAAGATTTGAAAAAACAAGATTTCTGAAGAGAGGTCAATTTAAATTTTAAAAGTTGGTAGTTTCTGAATAATACTCATTCTTTACTTAAGCATCTTATTATTTAATAGACAATAAAGTCTAAGAGATGAGAAAGCCCTTGGGTGCATATTCTTTCATGCTACTTGATTGCTCATTTTTAAATACAGAAGACATTACAAAAATATTATACTCAAAACATAGATGTCAGACATTTCTTATAATCTGTCCTCAGAGATGTGTAATGATCAATACCACACATTTTAATGGACTTAGTTTTTCCCCAGCTTAGATTTCCCATTAAAATTGTGAGAAATACTAGAGAAAATAGAAGACCCTTTCTCTGATGTGTTTGTTTCACAATTCCTCGTTTCTCAAAGAATGACCCAGTAAAGACCAGAAATTTAATTAATTTTGCCTAAAATTGGACCATTTCATTAAAAAGAGTAATAGCAAGACAGGGAAATCACACTTTTTTTACAACATGTTTGTGTCCTTTTTTCATGTCTTAATGACACTGGATGTAGTCACAGTTGCCCACCTCTGTTGTTCACACTTTTCCATTGAACACAAATGTTATGTACAAGTCTGTGAAACATCAGTTCAAATGAATATTGAACAAACTGCTCTCAGAAATTTAGAAGGCAAATTTTCAAGTAAATCTACCTTTTTCTCATTCCTATTTTAGAGTTTAAGAAAGGAAAAAAACCCAAATCATATCACTGAGACAAACTAAAGTAACGTATTATTTACATGTGCAATGAGCAAAAAGTAGGATATACTATGAAAATCTGATAAAGTTTCTATTAATCTAGTTATCTGTTATCATAACCCAGTCAATTCCTTTATGCTCACAAGTATTTTTAGCTCACAAGAAGACAACTAAACCAAAAGTTAGTACAGGACAAGGTATTTGAAACCCACTGCTATGTCACAAAAAAGATACTGCTGATATTTCAAACTCCTAAACACCATGAGTATCTCTACTGGCAGAAGGTGCCTACCCTTCAGTTGGACACGCTGAGCATGAAAGTAAATTCTGAGACTCTCACTAAAGTTTCATCTCAAAGTAACTGGGTCTTCCTGAACTACAACAAACTTATTTAACATCATCCTTTCACAGAAGATCTTGGCTATGAGTCATAAAATCAACTTTTTTTTTTACAAAAAGACACCATGCAATCAGCAATGCCACCTTGCATTGCCCCATTTGGTCATTTCCAGATGAAAGAGGCACCAAACCCACACCAGACTCACAGACTGTAAACACTTTAAGGGGCATGAGAGATATCTTAGAAGAAAGCAGTACTTTGTGCAGTTATTTAAATTTATTCCAAATATCTCTTCCTAACCATTACTACTGGAGCACTTTAAAGTGCAGTTCAAAATCAAAAGCAAAAAAACATCCCATACATCTCACAGATAGGAAGCATCATAGTACTTTTCTACAGAAGTAAGCATTTTGATTTAGACGCAACATAAGTAACCTGCCACACAAAGGATAGAAGCAGGCACAGGAGTTTTCATCAGTATTCCATCTGATGTAAGAAAAAGAAAACTATATTTTTCCTCAGCTTAAAAAAATCCTAAGGCTATTTTTTATTCATGAGCTAACAAATGCATAACTCACATCCAGTATTTCAGTTCTACAAAATGATTGTACTCAATATTTTGTATGTTGGGTGTAGCATCTGTAACTTATTTCCTGGTGACTGATATTATCACTCATTGCATATATTATTATTTTGAATTTATTTTTAACATATTAATAAGCACCACGAACATACACTTTTACAGAAGATATAGAAAAATTGAGCTGTCTTTCTGCTTAATCTGACACACTCAAGTTAGGTCTAGTTAGGACAACTGTCAACTAACTGAAAAGTTACAACAAAATAAGCAGTTTCAGACTGATTGCTAAATAACTGCTAAATTCAACATCACATTTTTCAGAACAGTCTGAAGTCATCTGGCAATATAGGATCATGCAACTCAAATGTCAATCAATTTCAAAGCCTATTTGCTAAGGGGGGCTGTGTAAGTCAGAATTTTTTCTGAATGTCTGCAGTTAAATAGTGTATATGATCCAAGTATAGAAGCTATGCCACATGTAACTTCTTCGAAAAGGTAATAAACTGGCATAAAAAGAAACAAGCCTTAGCAGTAATCACCACCTTAACTTAGTGAAATGTCATGCTTACAGAAAAAAACCTACAATATCCCTTGGTGATCTCATACTCAGATTTCTGTCAAGTGGAGGCTCCTTCTTCCTCCCATTTAGTTGTTACCAAATTTTGGACCACACTGGTGTTTCTCATCTGGGCAAATCCTTAGCACTACCTGAAAACTCAGTTCCTTCATCTAATCATGCAGTGCATGACATGGTAGCCAGCTTCTCAAAGCCTTCTTTAGTCTATTGATCAGGTATCTCAGATACTGGGTCTTTAAACAATTTGGAATCCAACAGCAGCAATCAAAAATAATTACTGTATGACTTTTCCCATCTATGAAACTGTGAAATTGTGGTTTTGGAACTATCAACAGGACTGATGATCCTGGTCCAGAATACAGCTATTCCTAAAAAGTTAACCCATCTACTTGTCATTTAAATTTCTTGAACAGGACAACAATATTTAAAATCAGCTCTTGTATTGTTTAGTCATAACAAGCAAAATAATTCTGGGAGCCTTGAGGCCAGATTTAATTAACCATTCTGATGGCAGTCACTAACGCTCTTCTGGTGTTGTATGTTTTTTCCTTCTTGTGGAGTGAGTATTATAATGACCACAAGGAAAAACTCCAGAAACAATATTATTATATTCTTATTTCATAGAGTATTGTCTTTTAGGATATATTCAGTATTTTTTATTTTATTTCTTATTCTTCCAATGGACTTACATAAGTCCTCACTCTTTTCCTCAGCTCAGGCTGTCTGAGTCCTAGCAGTACCTGAATAATAGTCCATTAAAAAGACAGGAAAAAGAAACAAATCCTAAAACAAGGATTATCATGGGAGTTTATTGCTGCTTTTTCCTTTTAAATAGACATAATGCTATCTCTAAGAAACTCAATTTTTATTAATTTGTTCCATGAAAATGAGCATTTTTGCTGCATATGTGCTTTCGCTTGGCCTGGCTTCATCCCAATTTCTCTGGCTAGCTTCCCAAGCAGCTCACGTCTTTCTGCCTAAAATTGGTTAAAAAGTGATGATCTCTATTTTCAAAACCTCATGGCCACCCAGCTTCCAACTGCCAGGCTCCCACTGCTGGCTGATCTCCAGCCTCTGCAGTTCAGGAATGCGCAGAGACACCAGAGCAGTAATGCTGTCCCCAGAGCACCATCTACAGAACAGCCACAATTTTGTTGGGCTGTTTACAGGTGCCCAGTCTGGATGGCAAGTCAGACACTTGAAAGAGACAGGATGAAGGTTTGAGGTGAAAGGACTCACACTGTGGCATGTTCCCCTACCTTGCTTACCTCCTACTCACCTTCATTCCCCATTGCTGCAAGATTTGCCTCTGAATTTTGTCACCTCTGTAGGGAAAATTTCCATGAAACTAAAAATTTTTTATTCATGTTCTTCTAAACATTGTGCATTAAGAATATAACATTTCTACTTCTGTTTGTTCTTTGTTCAAAGTAACACTCAACTTTAGAAATAGTTCTGCAGGGAACATCATAATCTTTCTTGCTAATTATATGAATGTGGAAAAACACATTTCACTGTCTTGATATATTGATTCTTTGGCAGCACCTCTTACTGGGGCAGTTTGAGAGAAAATCAGCAAATTTTCCAGACTAACAACATACCACTCCCCAATGCCTTTGGCCTCTTTGGACAGAAGGAGGAGGAGTTGATGAGGAAGTGAAACTGAGCCTGGTAGCAAGGGGAAAGGTATTTTATTTTTGTCTTTGTTTCTAATAATTAATAATTATTTTAATTGTTACTGCAGGTTTATTGTGAAAATGGAAGCAATGCTTCACAACAAGATTTTTAACACTTGTGGCTATGTGCTCTATAACCCAGGTGCAAGACAAATACTATAAAATGTAAAAAGACCTTGAGAACCTTTCCAAAATAAATATCTATTAAGCAAAGAACTATAATTTATTATTTTGAAATTTTTATTCCCTTTAATCCATTTCAACGTTTATTCAGAAAGTTGCTACAGCTTCGAGAAAATTGAAACCTGTTTACATTTGGTATCTTTCCACTGTTAATAAGGAGGACTGAATAAGCTACAAACAAGCTAATTCTTCCAGAGTTGGCGTTACCCCACAGAAGTTGCTGGCAGCTTCAAGAGGACAAAGACACCTAGAAAAGACCAGGAAGAGCTTTCTCTGAATAAATGAAAAGCTCCACTTTGAATATGAAACTCACTTCAATTAGTTGTTTCTTCAGCCTACTGACCACAACAGGTTTAATTAATATGTACCAACATTTGACATCTGCAAGAAGACGAGTGTCTTCACCTCTAAGCTATTTAAACTCATCTAAATATATCCATAGATAAAGCATCAAGGGTCTTCTGAGATATCAAAAAATGGTACCTTCTTTGGTAACTATAGGTTTTAATTTCTCTTCTATATGAGACTTCTTATCAAACTCAATTCTTCAAGTTCTTATTAAAACTAGGAGAAAGGTCAAAAATTACCTCTCTTTCCCTTACCAACTAAATCCAGTTCTTGTACCTGCAGTACCTAATACTGTTTATATTTCTCATTTCAATGCAAAAGTAATGAACTTTGCATGAAAGGAGCCAAAGCATGAAGAGATGATTATGATAAGAGGCTACAATATCATTTGGTTTTATGTTCAAAGATGTATAGTGTTGATTAAAAGAGGAAAGGAAAGCAGTACATTAACCTAAATAAATATTTCTTCTGTTAATAACACCATTAATTCACATGCTGATAATGACAGTTTCATAGGACCTATGAGGCTGAATGAGTTTCATTGTTCTCAGACAGTCCCTGTGAATATATTTTGTTTCTGTGCTTTCAAAAGTTGCAACAAAAAGCAATAAAATTTGTCATTACTTGGTCGGGGCTGATTTCTGCTTCTCCAGCACCAAATCTAGATTAGAGTTGGGATGTACCCTCGCCATTACCTGCAGCACAAGTGACACAGCAAAGGTATGCAGAAAGCAACCTGCACTGCAGACCGTGAGACACAGGGTGCCAAACAGCACCCACGGGACAGGGACGAGAACTGGCTGGAAAATCATCTGTTTGATCTGCTGCACCACACATTCACCAAGTGTGTCACACATCACTGAGTGCTTTTAAGGGTTTGCTTCTTTTCAAGGGAGTCATTGTGATCATTCTCCTCCTTGACCATACACAGAGTCCATGCAGCTTTGCTGCAATGACCTGTGAAACAGCTCAAGAAAGGCAGGAGGCAAGCACTGGGAATGTCCAGTGTGACTCCACATGCATTTATATAAGCACTCTGAAACTGCTAGAATGCTTCACTATAAGAACAAATACAGGCAGTGTAATTTTATCCATGATATCTTGCCAGAAGAACTAGGAGGTTATAGAATACAGGATAGCTCCTTCAAAAAAAAAAAAAAAAGTTTTTATATCCTTTATTCTATTCTTTCTCCTCACACATAGTCAAGAAGTGTGATTATACTAATGAAGCTTTCAACAAAATTGCTAACAGCACATATAAAAAGTCAAAGCTTCTCCTCTTTAGATATTATTTCTTACTACAATTTCTGAAACATTATATACATCACCAGAAGTAATTTCATCAAGTTTTTGATGGAATTAAACTATTTTACTCTTGAAACTTGAAATATTTCTAGTGTAATTTCATGACAAGTTAGAGGCAAAAAGATTTCTAGCTCCTGTAAACTGAAACTATGTCATGTGTTTTGTTAGCTTTCAGTTTAGTAGGCTCACTAAATTCAGACACTGAAGGTTGTTTGTGAATTTATATAATAATGGTTCAAAGTTCCTGCAGAATGATCAATTTATCTACTATTGTTTATCTAATTCAGCAT
The DNA here is from genome assembly GCA_013397795.1 of Orthonyx spaldingii. NCBI lineage: Eukaryota > Metazoa > Chordata > Aves > Passeriformes > Orthonychidae > Orthonyx > Orthonyx spaldingii. The sequence goes on along the minus strand of VZTJ01003710.1, from coordinate 922,188 downwards.
TAATTAGCAATATGTTCCTGAAAAGAAGAGATCGTCTTTCAATTCTTGAACTATGATTAGATGTGCTTCATAAAACTGCATCTTTCTTGAATTATTTCTCTCTGGAGTGCCTATTTAAATAAGTGACAAAAATGAGGAAGTATATAATAGCTCCTTGTAAGGACAATGCTTGCAAAAACATAGAAGAGGAGCAGAAGAGAAAACAACAGAGCTTTACAGTTATAACCATCAAGCTCTTCGATAGATCTATTGGTATGAAAACTGTTAACATTATTCCTGGACTCTTTACAGGTATAACCTAGGCAGGTGTGATCAATGTGCAGTTAAGCTCTATTCTAAAGACACCAAAATAACTCACAGAATCATAGAATATCCTCAGTTTGAAGGAACCCACAAAGACTATAGAGTCCAACTCCCAGCCCTGCATGGGACACCCCGAAAGTCACACCCTGTGCCTGAGAGCATTGCCCAAACACTTCTTGAGCTCTGTCAGGTTTGGCGTTGTGACCACTTCCCTGGAGATCCTGTTCCTGTGCCCGACCACTCTGTGGATGAAGAAACTTTTCCTAATATCCAACTTAAACCTCCAGATACAGTTCCAGATGTTCCCTAGGATCCTGTCACTGCTCACCAGAGAGGAGAGATCAGCGCCTGCCCCTCCTCTTCCCCTCGTTAGAAAGCTGCAAACCCCAAGCAGGTCTCCCCTCAGTTTCCTCTTCTACAGGTTGAACAAACCAAGATACCTCCACTAGTTCTCACTCATGGACTCAATGTGTTTCTTAGTAAAAAGGATTTCAACTAAGATGTTTGCTTCACCACCTTAATGGAAGTGTTTTCTTGACAGTTCTCAAAGCTAGGATATGTTTCTTCTTAACTCCTGAAGTAAATAAAATATTTTTCAGGCGGTGACAATTACTCAGTATTAGATTCGGTACACTGTAGCAGTATTTTTGAAAGGTGTATTCAGTTTTCTGGACTCTGTATTTAAGTACTTTTAAGGCACAAAACCATAAGCAATTTCACTATGTAAAAGGAAAGATGAATTTAGAGAGAAGTTGGAAGCCATTTGTGTTGTCCCTTACTGGATTTTCTTTCCTAAGCAATAAGGAAATACATAGAGAACAGAGCTTAAGTTGGAGAAAAAACCAAAACCCCACAAATTACTTATCTTCCAAAGTGTTTCTGAATCATTCTCAGTTCTTGCAAACACAGAAACTGGTGTGTGTATGTGTGCATGTTTAATATTTTGAGCTAAAATTATTTCCTAGGTGTACATTTTCTTTAAATAATTTTTCCTTATTTGCTATGCATAGAAAACACTAGTAGCCTTGATGTTTCCATAGAACTAGTAAGAAAAGGTCTCCCATCCTGAGCTAGTAGGCACTAAGTGTCCCTTTGTTAATTAAGCCTATTGCAAAAAATGTTGAAGATGCCTTGGCACTAGAAGTCTTAATTTGGTCCCTTTAATTTCTCTTCTAGAAGGAAAAAAGTGTGATACAATTTATATGAAAATGTTCCTTTTTATAAATATTTCTTCATCATTCAAAGGGAAGTGCTACTGAATAGATATTGTATCTTAAAGAGAGACACGCAGTATCTGGTTTGAGGTTACAAAGATAAACAGAACTGTGTTCACTGCTGCTGCTTATCAAATTATGCCAATAATGTAAAAAAGCTCAAAACACCCATAATCCTAAATCACCCAGCTCCTTCTCCCTCAATGAGTCACACGCGTTCACACATTAAATGAAATCTCAACCTGTTATTTTTCAGTGCAGAACACAAAGTTTTGGCAGTACCTGACCACTATCTATACGCACATACAGGCCAGAGACAGAAAACACAAAGCCTTCTTGCTCCACAGCAGACCAACTATCCAACATGCTCTCAAAGGTACAATGATCAAATCATTTTAGTTTCACAGAATTGCTGCTGAGGGCATACTGAAAGTGGTGCATACCCCCTGACCATGCATGTGTTATGGTATTTATAGGTATAGCTAAGGTTACGCCATTATCATCTCTGATGCTTTATCATCACCACCACCACCACCACCAATATATGAACACACTTTTGAAACTTCCGAACAAAGCAAAAGAAATTCCTCATCACCTTCTTATGCACCATACTCAAGAAGGATTTCAAAAAACACCTTCATTTTTCCTTCTCCAGCCCTACACAGGCAGATGGCAATGGATCAGGGCTAGGAAGGAAGGGAGCCCCACTGGCAGGTAACCTGACATAGGGTGTCTAACCCACCCTCCTGGTCTATCCACCTCCATCCTTCCACAATTAAGCTGCTTCTGCTTTCCAAGGGAGATGGAGTGTTTCTCTGCAAATACCCTTGACAGACTAACACAGACAGTTTACCTAATCAGCAAAAGAGAATCGGAGTGAAAAGATAATTTGCTACAGCTCCAAGATTTTCACCTGATAATATTGAATGAGTTACAGCATGTGTTTGGTAACCCACTGACTTTCACTGAAGTCACGGGAGCTCTCATCTTTAATAACTCAGTTAACATTGTAAACAACCGGGTTTCATCCAACCCAGACTCTTTTGCTATTTAGGGTGCCACTGCATGAGGCTGCAAGTCCCCTGTCTATTAGCTCTTATAACTTGGATCCAAGGAATGAAATGCTTCAGCTACCAGCAGTTCTCAGATTTCTTTCTGCCCGTGACAACACTTTGTTTAAAGCAATTTAGCTAGCTCTCCTGAGCAGATGAAATTATTTGCCTCACTAATCTTTTCCTCACTTACCAAGCTGTTAGTGTCTATGAGGACATTGTGCATCTGATCTTTCATCTAGGAACAAGAATATAAATATATAAAAATGTATATACAGACAATGAACACTTCACAGGAAGCTCCGGCAACTGTCCAGGGAGGTCCTGGCACTGTGTGCTTAATGCAGCATTTACTATATAACATATAATATGTTCCTTTCTTATACCATGTATTTTTCTCCGGCACAGCACTGCAGTTGATTGCCAATACTTGTGTATGTGATAGATATAAAACCTACTTGTCTCTGAAGAATCTTAATGTTTAAATGGATCCAACACATGCAGTACCTCTACTTTCTTTCATCTTTATAGCTGCACATCTGAACTTTACTAATTCCTGACAAAACTCACAATGTACTGCTAGTTACAGTGCAATTCTCTGATATATACAAATATACACATAACCTCAAACCTATATAGATTTTTAAATTAAAAAATCCAACTAAGACATAACATCTGTTTTGCTGACAGAATCAGAATATTAGCCATAAAACTGAAGTTCCAACAGGAGGATCAATCTTGATACGTATTTTTGACATAAAATATTCCTTGGTGCCGCTTCTTGGGAAATAATAAATTCACTGAGGTGTTACATTAATCAGGCCACCTAAGACAGCTTTAATGTATACCTCCTTAAATGAAACTCATTGCTTTTACAGGCCCATAATACCATTTCCCTGTCAGCTTTTAAAGTCAATCTTAAAGCTCTACAGAAGAAGCAGGTGTCACAGGAAGACCTCTCATTGAATATTCATTGTGCTGCCAGCAGTATTTTGAAACTATCATCCTCTCTAAGAGAAGGCAGGGAGAGATTGCAGAATATTGGCCTCCTCAGAGGACTTAGTTCAAGCAATAATGATCTGAATAGCAGGAGCTTTAATCTGATACTGACTTGCAAAAGTAGTTTCATACACAGGAAAAAGTGGCTGGTTTCCTTGCCTTTTTATTTTAACAGGAGACAAAAAAAATTTGTATCACAAATTAACATATTTAGTGTTAAACTATGAATTCATATACAAAAATATAGGAAGAAGTATGCCTGAAATCCATTATTACTCATTAATTCATATATATTTTTGACACGTATTTCTAAGCACTATTTATTCTTTGTCGCTGACATTTTAAGAATAGGATAGCCTAACTTCACAACTCTGAGAAAAATAAGCAATAAAATATTTTCTGAACTGAGATAATGTTGATTAATGGATTATTCTTATGATGTTGGTATTTTTGACCTGTTTAGCTCATTTGAACACCTTGACAACAGCAGCTGGCTTTACCCATCACCAAATGTTGATGGTTTTTATTTATGTATTATATGGGTTTTTATTTTTTTATTATGGCTCAGTAAGTGCTTTGAGATCCTGAATATCCAACTCTTAGAGAGCAAGAACCTATTGCCAGCAGTGCTCTTTTAAGAATAGTGCTCTCAGCATTAGTGATTTATTCATTTCCTTCTTTACCGGCACACTGAACATGAACCCAAACCCCCCTGGAATTCACTTACTCTGACAACGTGCTATCCCCGTGGATGTTCATGGGGTGCTATTGCTGACCTCAAGGCAGCCGGTGTTCCAGATGCAGCAACGTTCCCAAATGACAACCTGTAAATCAAACCTGCAAATCAAACCTGAATTGAAGATGAGCAAAGGGTTTTCTTGTAACAGGAGCAAAACCATCCAACACACGTTGGAAATGAGGGAAAGGAAAACTTTCCCAGACACCAAGACAAGCCAGAGTGGAACCATCTGCTTCAGAAACATAGTGACATTTGGTGAACCAGAAGGAACACTGAAAGAAGAGACCTACTGCATTAGGAACTGGAATGTGTAGTTAAATTTTTTGTTTAATCTCTCTCAGTCAGCAGTTCCGAGTTCTGGGACTTCTGGGTCTTTTTAGTGTGGTTGTCTGGTTTTCCTGGACATCTCCACCAAGAACAAGGCACATAAATAATTTCTGGCTAAAAGATTCCGTCTTACTAGTCACACAGACTTCTTCAGAGAGACCAAGGGCTGCAAGTTTTCATCTAATGAGTCAGTCACACCTCCTGATATGAAAGAGAAAATTGAAAATATAAAGACTCATTTACCTGCTAAGTAACAGTATCAATAAAAACTATAGAAATAAAAAGTAATTCAAAAATTTGATGAAAAATTATATTTTATGCAATCATCCATATGTTCTTTTAGTACAGGAATATGCTCAGAAATATGTTCAAATCATTGAAAAAAATTCTTCAGTGCTTTGGAAACATTTGCAGAAAAGCAGAAGATGAAGAAGGACAGGAGAGAAGTTAAGCATGATAATAAAAAACTGTCTATTGTACTCAAGGTACCCTTGGAAGGGAGGACAAGTGATGGACAAGAAACCAGAGTTGTAGTCATATTTTCACAACTGTAGTCAAATTTTTCACAGTAAGCAATCCTCTCAGACAATCCTCTGTTGTTTGATGTGCATGAGGACTGTCAGGCAGTTCACTGGCAATCAATTCCTGGAATAGAAATTCCTGGCCATCATCCATAGCACATAGGTAAAGAGCCAACCCAATGCAAAAGTCTGGATCATCAGCCATTGTAAAAAACCAGATATTTATGAATCCTTAAAAAATAATACAATCGAGCTGACACATTTGAAGGAAACTAGTATTCATCAATTTTCACCAGACTATTTATGCACATTTGTGCTGAATATAGTACTAATTTTAATTTTATTCCAACATCATAATTTTCAGGCGTGGTAGATATTCCTCTAAAGAAAAAGATAGTTGTTAAGTAAATTAACTTGACAGTAGTCTTAAATGTCAGAATACAGAGAATCAAAACAAATTTTCAAGGTGAATACTGAATATTGTACATTCCATATGCTTCTACTTCAAGGTCACATGAGGAAAATGCTAAATCTGTTTGCTTCTCCTTCCCAAGAGCTAGGCTTTCTGCCAGATATCCTTCAGAAAGAAAATCTTTTCTGTGAAGCTGTGCAGAGGAGTTATGTATGCACAGCCTGTGAGAGACATAAAAGCAGTGTGCTCCTATCACCTCTGCTAGATTTATCATTAGTTCAAAAATTTATTGTATTGCAAGGCTGCTCTCATAGTGTGAGATGAGAACCACAAAGAGTTGCCTCTCACTTTTTTGTGTTTCCTGTAGGAGAAGATAGTGCAAGTTGCCTTCTCACACCCTCAGCTGAGGAAGGAGCAGGTGCCCAGTCCTGCCCCTCACCCATCACACCAGCAAGGCCTCTCCACCCCTCTGCAGAGCAAACCAGGGGAAAGCTTAAAGGCTTAAAGACAAAAAGGTAGTCATACCTTAGGTGCAAGAAAGTAAATTTCTGTTATAAAAGAGAAAACAAAAAAATTCTAACATTTCTGTTTCTGCTAAAGTTTCACGAGGCAATATGGTAGTCCTTGTTGACTTTTCATGAGGAACAGTACTACAGTAAAAAGATCAAGTGTGGCTGGAGAGCAAAGTAAAACAGAGGTAAGTGATAGTTGAAGATCAATTTTCACTAGGTTTTCACTAGCCAAATAAAACACAAATACTCTGACCAAAACCTGAAATACTTGCATTTTTGGAACAAAACTTTCATTTTAATGTAAAAACCTTTCCTGATTTCTGAGATAATTTCAATGAATAATTTAAACTACCTTTCAACATACTTATGAAAACTAAATGTAAGGTAAAAAAGACAATTTTCTAGACATAAATTTTTTATTGTATTTTATTCATCACCTTACTGTGCAGGATAACTTGGAGACATGAAGTCAAAACTTGCTGCCTCTCTCATTTAGCTGAAATTGGACCTCAGCCCATGAAGCTCCTGAAGGAGCAGCCAGTATAGAGTTTCTGTACAAAAGTCCTCTGATCAGCTGATCACTGGGATTCCGCTGGACATTTAACTCAGAAATTGTCTCCTCAATACAGGAAGCTCATTCACTGGCTTATGTCCATCTAGAAGTTTTTTCTTTCAAGTACTGAGCCTGGTGATGCTGGTGCTCAGAGAAAGCAAGCACATCTTAACTGGTAACACCAGTTCTGAGAATCTCAATTGATTTAAGAGTGTGAACCTGAGCTAATGTTTATTTATACCAGCCTGCATGACTCTGCAGTTCAGTCCCCCGAATATTATAACACGGAATTCACAGCTCTTGCATTTGATAAGCTACTCCTCTATGAAAAAGTAAGTGACAAATAGGGGGCAATAGATACTTGCATTTTTTTCTGCATCAGGATTAAGCACAAAATCTGAGAGGAGGAAACAGGGATGACACAGAACTTGGAGGCAGCAGGTTCCGACATGCTGGACATTGCTGGACATTGGTGCGTGTTTGAGTGACTCTGGGAAGTGAATTCAAAGGGCTGTTGCATAGGGAAAATGTCCTTTAATTTTGCATCTTTTGAACAATTGCATTAACCTGCAGTCTGGAGACTTTCAGAAATTATGCCACTGCTGGTATCATATATAACAAAAATTCTTATCATATTTATGTTGACTTATTTTTAGACAAATATTATAAATACTTAAATAATTTAAAATACTTATATCATCTCAGTATGATTTGCTGCTTTCAATCTATTTTTTTTTTTATTCCAACAGTTATTTTTCAGTTGAGTATCTCTGCTTTCTTTGCTGCACACAGTAGAAACGTACCTCTAGTGAACCCATACCATACCAAGGAAACACGGTTTAGGAGGAAGAACATGATGCAGCATCAATATTTTTATTCATAGAATCATAGAATGGTTTGGATTGGAAGTCACCTTAAAGATCATCTATTTGCAGTGCCCCAGAAATAGTTTGGAACCTGTAAAGCAAACTGACTTCCTTCCAATTAACTATGCTCCTCTGTTATTCGCTGACATCAAAAATGAATTATATTAGCTAAGTAAATAATTACCTTCTTCTCAGCACGTGCTTTGTAGGTTTGGGTTTTTTTTTTTCTGATTAATACATTTTATTAGTTTTTCTCCAATAAAGACTTAGAAGGACATAGGAATAAACTTTTTTCCTCAGTATTTATATATTTCTGATTTAACTTTCCTCATACAAACCCCTTATACTGCAGCATATTTTTTAGACTCTGCTTTATTTTTTTGCCTGATGGGGAAGTCAGAAATCACACACACCTTCAGTCTACACCTATTTTGACACAAAAGTGATAGGCAGCCATTTCCTAAGCAGCATAAATTTCAGTAAGTGTAAATATATTCAAAGTTTACTTTGATGAAGGAATGCTCTGTGTCTCCAAAGTTGGATCCACACTCTTTCGTTACTATGCTTGAGATTTCTTTTCAGACTTCCACATCTTTCATCACTTTGGTGCATGTCCAAACTCTTAACTGGACTGAGCCTAAATTATTCTCCAAGTTTAACAGGTAAAGGCAAAATAACCAATTCAAAGGCAAGCACAGAGGACCTTGAGGAGAGTATATGTTTATACAGACAGATTCCCTCCTTCATCCCTATTCCCCAAACCACGTTTTTATCCCTCAGTCTGCCACATGCAAGTGCAATGATAATCTTTGTCAACACAGTCACTGCAGGTATCCTATGTGAAAATTTAATACTGTAAAGCATGCTAGAAACAGCTCTCTATATGACTGGAATTTTAAAATTATTCTTTTACTAAATGAAGTCCCCTTCCTCTGAAAAGTCTAGTGGACAACTGAGTTTGATCTACATGGGCTAATTCCTTCCAAGTCAAATATATGGGGGCCCACAATCCATTTTCCCAAAAATATCATCCCTTACTTCTCTGAGTTGTCCCCTTGTTTACATATGAAAGAAGTTGGATAACTAGACAAGGCAAATAGGAAATGTAGCAGTACACAGTGCTGACCAATAACCACACATTAACTCTTCTTTACATGATAATATTTAACATGAAGAAATCCTGGGCAGGTTTCACTTCAATGAGTTGAAGAGTGTGAACACTACAGACATCTCCAGTTAAGCCAGTCATCTAAGTTCACTTCAAAACAAGGGAAAAAGTAACCTCTGGGCAAAATTTACCTAACTCTAAATAAATGGCTGAACCAGGTCAGATGAATCATTCTGTGTTATTCTTCACTGACTATAAAAACAACCTACGATAACTTGCATAATACAATCTTTCACTATAGATATACAATATCGGGGAAAAAAAAAAAAACAACACAGTTTTGACCAGTCTTAAAAAGATCCATGGAAGTATATGGGATAATGATCCACTATTACACAATCAAGAGGGAAGCAATAACATTGCATCAAAGCCATCTGAAAATACAAAAATGGTACTACAATCAACTAGTAAGTAATAAGCTAGCTGAGTTTGACCTCAGCTAGCTTATTACTTGTAAAGAATAACATTGATGTTCATTTTTAGATGTAATTACTACAAACTATGGAAAGCAAGAACAATTGCAGGTTTCCTTCCAGCTAACTGCTCAACATAAACACCACAACAGAGCAAAATGTGTTACAGGAAAAAAAGTCTTTACTTCAGTAGTCTTTAAGTTTACACAGAAATTTTTGTTCCATGTATTGACTACGAATCTTAGTCCTTTAGTTCCTTAAAAACTGTAGAATTTGTATTAATATCTACCTGAAATGCAGTAATGTAAAAAAAACCCAAACTGTGAAAACATTAAGAAACAACAAGAATCTTCTAAACTCTAATTTTTAAGCAACTTTCTAATCTCAATCAGTTTCAATTCTCTGACAAGTTTTATACATTGATGCTTTAACCCAAAGTTTCATTAAAATGTAATAAAATTGCTAAATGAAAAATAAAGAATATGGTAAACAACAAACAGAACCTTACGAAAAGAGAATTATATGTTAAACAGATATAAAATCTATTAAGGAAAAACGTGGTGCAAATATGTGAAAGTTAGGATGAAAAGTGTTTTCTACTCCCTCTCACATTCATTTATATCTTAGTTTTAACCATCTCTTCAGATCATTTCAATGAAGATATGGATATCCAATTTCAGTCAGGGAGAAGTCAATAAAACAACATATCTGAAAATTTCTTTCTGGCTTATAGTATATTATGCTCCAGGTTAAATCTCTCTAGAATGAAATGGCTTATTGCATACAGAAAATAGATTTTCACAGCAAAGGAATCAGGACAGAGTAAACAAAGACTGCCAATTAATCCATTCCCACAGTATTGTTAAAATTTATTTTCCGTGGTAAACAGCATGGTCCTAGTTAAGTATGTGTGCAGACTTACAAAAGACTGTTTGTGAAGTATCTTAATGTGGCTATTCATGGTAGCTGGCAGTGCAAGCCAGCTGTATTTTATTAAATAATTTGCAGCTTCTTAGGACAAAAAATTATTCAGCCAACTTTTCCCTTTTTATTGAATTTAATTTTCTAAGTAACTAGCTTGTAAAGTTTTAACAAATCATCTTTCTTCTTTGCACACATTTGCTTCACTAGAGACAGAGAATTAGTGAAAGTACTTTCTCATAAATACAGCTACACATGTGCAATGCATGACTTCCTCCCATTCTTCATAAATACATTATTTACATACCTGACTTACTACAGTTTCTTTGCTTATACTCCACAGTCCTTACTCGGATGCACAAATCAGAACACATCCAAAAATATCTATCCAGTGCAGACAAACTCTGCATTTACTGAGTTTATAAAAAAACCCCAAACAGACTCAAGGAAAGGCTTAGGGAATTTTCTGAATAAGATTATACAGGAAGATTTAACCAGCTTAAATAAACTAAGTTAAACATTAAGAAAATAACAAGGGAGAAGTGAACATTGCTGTAATACTATCAAATTTTCTGTAAAGGTATTATGTCCAGATACTACAAACAGTTATTCAAGGACTTAATTCTTAAAGGTATTATTTATGCATGTATTTCCATTGACTTGAATAAGCCTACTCATGTGAGCTAAACATAATATAGGGGCTCTGTTTTATATTCAATATACTTGATTTCATGCTCTAATAACATTGTTGATTTATTTCTTCCATTAAGTAATCCTCTTGACTCTCTAGAATAATTAAATCACAAGTTGCTTTCCAGAAGAGATGAAAATGAAGCTATGTTGCAGAAAGGAGTAGAAAAAACCCTGGTCATTATACATGTATACCAAGACTTTATTAATTTACCACAGACACTTTCTTTTAAAGTGAAGAATTAAGACATTCAGCAGCTGTACTTGAAGAGATAAACAAATTTATCAGACATCAAGTGTCTCTGCTAGCTTTATTTATAAGACATTAATAAATCTGTTTCCTTTCATCCTCAGTCACATGCTTATCATCTGAGTATGTTTCTTTGTGGTGCTCTGCTGAGGTATTTAAAAAAGCTTCTCCCAAGCAGTTTTACAGCCTGCTGACTAAATATACACATCTTCATACTTATACACCCTGATAACTTTATAATTCATTTAATGACGCATTGCAAAACAGCACTTCAGATTTGCAAATAAAACATAATCACATGGTCATTCAACAACATTCACTTTATGTTCAAACATGGTGCAACACTGAATTCTGATTCTAGCTTAAGAGAATAGCATACATCCAACTTTCTTCCCTGCAAGTGATTTGCCAGAAATTAAGTATCCTTCATCCTTTCCTCCAGTTTCTGAATTGCATATATTTATGAAGTTTCACACAATCTGGTTTCTTAATCTGAGCAATTTTTCTGATGCTTCCAGGATGCACCGATTCCTGTGAAAATTTTCAAATCTGAAAACTTTCACATCAAGTTAGAGATGTGCGTGAACTGACTTCCCTCATGCCTATCTGAAGTTAAATCCCTGACCACTGAAGAGCTCATCTTCTCTTGAACAGCCTTCCATTCAGGTTTACAACACCCATTCTTTTTATTTTCTAATAATGGTGACCTACAAAACATCCTAACTGAAGATATTTTCACAGAGAAAAAGTTATTCTATGATTTCCTAAATGAAACCTGAAGGGAAACATACGAAGATTTTGAAAAGGACATTATTGTTAAACTTCTGTTGCAGTTGAAGGCTCAGGAAAAGAGTCAATACACAAAGACACAAGTAAGGACATTTTAAAAATTGTGTTCTCTCTCCCTATATATTTAAAAAACTTCCTTGTATTTTTCACTTTTAACCCTAATATCAAATGCTATCCAATATCTCCATGTCTTCTTTCTTTCCTGGTGTAACACTGTTCACCCCCATATAGTAAGAAACTAATAAGAAAAAAATTAAATTAAACCAGAGGGATTTTTAGACTTATTTTACAACAACCATTCTGGAGATGGCAGGCTGTATTTCTCTGATCCCTATGTTTACTAGACTAACGTAAATAGAGAATATGAATAGTTATATGTATGCATAAGCAGTGACAAGAAGTCCAAAATTACCATTTGGATATTTATGCAAACCTAGTGATTATCAGAATATACAATTTCCTTGTGCCCCCACTATGCAGTGTGTGTGCTGTTTCCTAGAAAGGTGTTATGTGTCCTACATGGAAAAGACTTATTCCCCAAATCAGGAGGATGCTCCTGAGCGATCTTATGCCAAGAAGCTCCTTTAAGAAAGCTAAAGGCAGGAAGGGGGATTGCAGGTAAAGACCTCACAGCACAAGCAGAGCTTCAGAAGTAGAGGCAGCAGCATGTAGAAAAGTCCCAACCACCATGAAAAATGTATGTATTTTTAGAGAATTTTATGGAATTCATTTACAGTTGTAATGGTTGTGGAAAGTTGCTGGTTTAAGAGTAAGAATGTTAAAATATCCACTGTACATGATGGGTAGAAGGACAATTTTGTTATTAATCTTTTTATTTTAAACCCATTGCACTCACCAGGTTTCAGAAGTTACTTTATTCCTTTGTTTTTCATAAAAAATCTAGCAATCTCTTTCAAAGTCCTCTAGAGTTCTAAGTTAAAGGAAGAGGTAGGAGCTGCACACCCCATTAGGCTCACAGTGGGAGGAGAATGAGACAGAACAGAATCATCCTCTTTTCTACCTTTCCTTCTTTATCTTCTTTGCTTTACCCTTTTATTCTTTTCAGTTGTCCCTTCCTTTTGAAAACAGAATTCAGTTCTCCTAGAGCTGGACCAGACAGCCATTCACTTCAAATATAATATTCAGTGGAGGAGAAGAAGTATTTTGTCCTATTATGGTGGTAATTAACCTATTTTTTTTATGTGGAAATACACAAGCATGTCAATAATCCCAATGGTCTCTAGAGGCCAAAGGAAAAAACCACTACTTCCCCATATGCATTACTTTACATAACAGTGATCCACACAGCAGGCATGAACTTCCATCTATCCTCTTGCCTCACATTCCTGCCCAAAACTGTGAAGGATCTCACTAAATTTCTGGTTTTCAGCATGTCTCACTCCTAACCCTGTATTAACCAGAACGTTAATCTGCAGTCAAGGACAAATTCTGCCTGACTGCAGAGTTTTCTTGCTTTTTTAATCACTTTTCAAAATTATTATTATTTATACTCTCTTCTCTCTCTTTGGAATAAGAGATGCAGTACTACTTGAGAGAAGCCTTTAAACTTTGAATTGCCCTGATATGAGCGTATTCTGGACAATTAACAAAATCCCATCAAATTTGATGGTATCAGAGGCAATTTATATTTTAAACAAAATAAAAGGAAAAATAAAATTTCTCATCTTGCTCAGTGTAGCAAGTGTTCAGCTGAGCTTGAGGCCAGTAAGATGTAAGGAGCTATCAGTAACTGAAGACAAAAGCAGAAAATCCTGCGAGTGCTCACACTGAAATTCATGTAGCACAATATCCCGTGCCATCAATATCACACATAGTAATGGTCACTACCTCCCCAAACAGGCCAAATTTAAAATGGTGAAAAAAGAGGTGGGGAAGAGCAACCAAATGAAGAGACAAGTTTCCCATCTTTCAAGCTGAAGGAGGGAAAATTTAGGTTAGATATTAGGGAAAATTATTTCCTGTGAGGCACTAGAACAATTTTCTCCGAGAAGATGTGGATGCCTGTCCTTGGGTGACTTATGATGACAGTCTATTCCCTGATCCTCTGCTTTATCCCCCCAAATGGGTGCTGTATCTCTGAGGTGGGTCTGGGGGAGGGGGGAGCCTTGGGCTCGTTGCTGGGCTTTTTCAAAACCTCACAGCCCAGGTGACCGGGGTGGGAGGCAGTCCGGGTTTGCCTGGCTGGCCTGGTTTTGTTAGCCCAGGCAAGAAGTGTTTCCCCTCCCTGGCTGTGGAGAAGATGCAGCACAATCCTTTGGCAATTTTTTGAGGTGAACTGGACAGTTTGTTTAGGCCGAGACCAGAGAAACAAGACCTGGGGGAGAGGGGTTGGTCAGGATTGACGGGGAAGGGGCGCTGCTCCATTTTCAGCCCCAAACCTCGGGAAAGCCGAGCCCGGCAGAGAAAGGACACCAAGCCCACCTGCTTCACCTGCTGGTGGAGAGGAGGTCAACGCCAGAGAGTCACCAGATTTTTCAAGATTTTTCATCTGTTTGCCTGAACTTCTTCTACCAAGGGATGTGAGCCGGTATTTTTGCCTGGCATTTTGGGTTTTTGTTCCTCTGTGTGTGTGTGTTTGTGTGTGTGTGTGTGTGTGTGTGTGGAGGGGTAAGATCTAACAGTTTAATATCTAGCATTTATTTACCTTTTATTCCTGTGCCTTGTGGGCATTCTGTTAATAAACTGTTAGGGGTTTTTTTGGTTTTTTAGGTTTTTTTTTTACCTTTCTTCCATTAGTATTCATTTCCTATTGGAAAGGGATTGTTGGAACACTTTTAGAGGATACGACTCATTTCAGAGTGTCTTCTAAATCTGTCTCTAAACTGAGACGATGTCCCATCCCTGGAATTGTTCAAGGCCAGTTTGGATGGTGCTCTGAGCAACCCAGTCTAGTGGAAGGTATCCTGTCCATGGCAGGGGGTTGGAACTGAAAAATCTTTAAGGTCCCTTCCAACCCAAACTATTCCATGATTCTAGGAATCTATAAATAATAGCTTCTGTATTTAGAAATGAGTAGACAAAACATATCCCATCAGTTTTGGAGGGGGAAAAAAAGCAAATGAACAGATGCCTACAGCATCATGACCAATATACACAAAGTTAAACAATGAACATTTATTCCTTATTTTTCATAGGACATAAAAGGAAAATCATTATACTACCACAATCACAGTCAGCAATTCAAAGTCATATGAAGGAATTACATTCTCCACACAAAATGTGATTAAATAATGAAATTCACAAGAGACCAAAAGTATAAATGAATTCATAAGAAGATGAGATAAGTTCATGCAAGAGATATCAATTCCCAGCCACTAAATACAGTGGTTTGATGTAGTTGCTGGCTAATAAAGCCATTAATCTGTTCATGTCTGGAAGCTGAAGGGGGAACGGCTTCTCTGCTTTACTCTGCTTTGTCTAGAATCTGCTAGTGGCTTTTGCTGGGGACAAGCCTTTTGGCTGGATGGACAGTGACATCCGTCACTAAGGAAACTCAAAGCTTAAAAGGAAAACTATAGTTGCAGAAATACTTCATTTTCAAAATCAATGTGGAATAATTTCACAGCAAATTATTTGTAATACATATTACAGAGCTATGATTGCTTATCTAAACTACAGTATTTAGATGGTCAATACAGATCTTTCAATATACTAAATGCAGAACAAGCATATGCTGACTTCACTATAACAGCCACATTAATAAAACAACAAATTTTAACTTTTGGGAAACTACTTTCTAATATATTGGTTTACAAATCAGATTACAAAACCGAAAATCATTTGACACGAAATGGTTATATCTTACACTAATCTTTAGCCCCAAGATTTTAAAGATTATTATTCAAATGAAGAGAGACTGTCATCAGTCCTACATCTTGGGCTGAGTTTGCCTGCTAAGATTTTGCTTATCTTCTCCAGCCAATGAGAATTCAATTACTAAAAATTAATAAATAAATAAATAAAAATTAAAAATATACTTTGAACTAATTAGATTAGGGACTGGCAAGTGCAGTGTTCACCTACACCATTTCCCTTGGATTTCCACAATAGCCAACACTTGTGTTTTTCCTGAAAACAATGTTGAAAACCAATTGCAGAATTGGAATATCATAATTTGCTTCAATCCTTTAAGTTGTTTTTTTTTGTAAATGCTACCTATCTCTAAAGTCAATTCCATTCCTTGGTAGAGTGGATTTATTATTTTGGTGACCAAAATTTAATGCAAAGTGTTGCTGAACTCAAATATCAGCTTTTGCTCAAAGTAAATCTTACTTTACCTAATGGGAACTGCTGAAGTTGTACATCAGACATGTTATTCATCTTACTAATTGGATGGGCACTGTCAGATTCATGTGATATTCATCACCACAGCATATGACCTTTCCATCATCAGGGAGGACCATAACGAACAGAATAAAGTCTGTACATGCACCTTTGGGAGAGCACGGCGGACTCTAGGAAGCTAAGAGACAGCTGACCCCACCTACTGAGAGTCATGGGTGTAAAAGGTGGGACTGAGGTCAAGGCTACAATTCTCATCACCAAGATTTCAGTCACTCCCATTTATTCTTTTGCTTGTAATCCAGCTGTGACCTGCTGAAGACCCCAAGTTGCTCTGAGATTCTAATAATTTTATCTGCCACACCGAGTAGTGCTCATGTACTGATAAAAGCCATGTTACCTCTGTATGCCTTGATGGTCTTTGTTGGTCAAAGGTACAAAACATCGAGATTGTACAATTCCATCTTATTCCATAGGCCTGCCTGAAGAAAAAGTTTTTGGCTTCTTGCTGATAGCTCAAAGAAATTTATCCCCAAACAGATAGAAGGTCATTCAAATTAGTAGAAAAACACATCAAACTTATCACAGTCTTCCTGGAAAATTAATGCTCTTTCTTTATTCACCTCTAGTCCTGGTGATATATATCTTCACACACATACATACAATCGAGTGGTCGTACTATGCAATCAGCATCTGGCTTTAATGTATCAATATGCTCAAGCCATACAGGAAGAAAATATTTAATAATAACGGCTTATAAGTATTGCCAGAAATAATTCCCTGTTTGTATCTTGCGCCTATGCTGCTGTTACTTTTCTGGTTCTCTGCTTTCCTTCCTTCACAAACCATTTTCACAGTGAAATACTTTTCTAGTCAAATTTCATCACAGTATGTCATGTCAAATCAGGGACACAGAGGTTAACCACAAGATACAGTAATTCTGGGTTGTATTTATCATCTTCTTTCATTACTTACATTCAAGACACTAAGCAAAAATCTGGGAATAGGGAAATATTTGGCAAAGTAAGGTCTTCTGCTTTTAAAGAAGCCAGAATTTCACCTTGTTTGACAAGAAATAATTACTAGAACCATAAAATAGACTCTGATAAAGATAACTCATTTGTTACATGGTAAGAATGTAAAGAATAGAAAGCAAATTTTAGTGGCAATAAATAGTATTTCATGTCTTGTTGTCCTGAACCTTTCTTGGTTGCCTTCAAGTATTTCCAAATTCATCAACCAAGATAATTAGTTAAGTAAAGCTCTGAATTCACGTAATGGAAGATGATGTGGATTTGCCCTAACGTGTAAACTATTCAACATACACCACATTGCAATATAGCTCTATTAAAGTCAATTTTCCCTGTTTTGGAATAAAAATCTGAATAAAGCCTGAGCACCATGGAAGTAAGAATGTCATGTTCTTATACTGTCTCCTAATCTTGAATGTCTTCTGATGTGTCTTCTTCTTTCAACCTTGTACTGAAACTAACTTATCACCTAGTTTAAGCCATCTTGTCCACAGAAGAAAATAACATAGTTATAAAGTCTTTCTTCATCAAGAGAGTCACATCAGCAAGAGGTTTTAAACTTTTAAAGAGGTTTTTAAAACTTTTTAAGAGGTTTTAAAGCTTTTTAACTAATGAAAAAAATCACAGAGGTTTTTAAAATAATAACAAATACATAAATATATATGCCTCTGTATATATATTTGAGATATCTGAAACTGATCCTTCTGACTCAGTACTGAAATACAGCATGGAACAGTTCAAGCAAGGAGGGACAAAAATATTTTGCCTAAAAACATGTTGTGTAACACAACCAGAAAGAGAGCAGAATAGTGCCTTTCTGAAATATAATAATTTGGAAAAAAAAATAATAGTACTCTTAACACTAAATGAAAAATAACCCAACCTATAATCAAAGGACATTAGAGTGTACAGTTTGTAGAATTAAAAAAATAAGTGTTGAAAATAAGGACAGGGTATTACACAAAGTAAAGTGCTCATTATATAAAATTATTTTCCCCTTTTTTGATATTTTTAGGCTTTCTTGAGAACTAAAATGTACAGAAGAAACAGGATTTTTTACTTTAATCTGAATCGCAAAACCTAATGCAGTATTTTGGAGTGCTTGGGCTCACATGGGCAGACTATCACATACCAAAATATTATCAAGGTATCTAATGAGTAAGATTCCAGCTGCTCCTCCCTTTTGGCATAGCTTTGCTGGCTACCCTTGAATCAATCAATGGCCAAGGTAGCATTTAACTCACAGATATCTCTTTCCATTTATCCAGGCACATTTGGAGCTGTCAGCAACATCTACAAAACATTCAGTGAACTAAAATTTACCACAGATTGTAGGGGAATCTCAGCTCTGGCATCTGGAGCACCTGAAAGACCTTTTCTCCCTTCTTCTTCCCTGTTGTCTGCAGGGCTATTTCTCTCAGATATTCTCACTCCTCTCTCTGGCTGGGGTGCCGGCAGTTTTCCTTCCTTCTTAAACTGTTATCCCAGGGGAGCTACCACCATTGCTGATGAGCTCAGCATTGGCTTTCCTTGACACCTGTGACAAGTCCTGGTCACTTGGGATATGCTTTTTAAAAATTATCATTTAATTAACATGGTCTGTAGTAATAATACATGAGATCTTAATCTTGGAACCGTGTTCTGAAATAAATATTTTTCCCTTGAGGTTTACCATGGGAACAATACTTTCATTTACCTGAAGGGTGAGATGACACATCCCAAACATGCTGTAGGAGAAGTGAATTTTCTTTCTTTTTCCTGAATGCATAGGTTTTTTACATCACCAGTACCTTAGAAATGAGAACAAGACATTGACCAAGATGCTCCATAAGAGGAGCAAATAAGTTAGTGTTTTGCTCATTTTAGAGGTTTCATGAAATAAGGATTAATTACAACAGTTCTGAAGAGTTATGTCTCCCAGAAGATAAAAGGTATCTTGAAATTATGCATATTAAAGATTCAAAGTACTTTTAATCATGTTCTGAAAAACAGCAGAATGAAAATAACAGAAGTGAGTAGATGTGCTCCTCACTGCATGAAATTTCAGAGTAGCTATAATGGAATAAAAGTCATTTAATTCCTGCTAGATGAGTTTTATTGCATATTGATGATTTTTCTCTCATTTTCACTTGAAGATAATTCACTGTATCAACTTTTCAGATGGAAAAGAAAAGGGAAATTGGCAATGGAAAATTTTCAGATCAGTATAAAAAATTATTTTTGCATATACCACCCCTTATTTCAAAGGAATTTCTCCTTCTTTTTTTTTTTTTTTTTTTTACATCCGTAAATTGCAAACATCTTATGGAAATTTGCTGTCTTCAAAAGTAAGTAAATAATCTTAAGTTATTTTCTGAGCAAGCATTTACTAAGCTTTAATATTTAGTTAGGCTGACACGTACATACTCACCAGTTTGACTGTTTACTCACAGATTTGCTGATGTGTGTGTAAGAGACACACAAGATGCTCAGAGTCTCTCCAATTAAAAGCCAATATACAGCACTGAAACAGAAAAATAAACAGCAAGGAGAAACTAAAAGGACACTTTAGCCCCTTGTTGCTCCAAGTGAATAAAGTAAACCTTTGCATACAGTCATTCTTCCCTCAGATTTTACTGTAGTCTAGGTTATCTACTGTTCCAAATTAAAACAAACAAGCAAAATACAGCCAAGTCATAGTCAAATTTCATACATTTTGCAGTTTAGTCCCTATGTTAGGATTCTTACATATATAATTGTATAGATGTCACCTTCTGAATTCAAAGAGCTTTCTTGCACAGTATTGTTTTTCTAAACATATTTTGAGTCAAATGCCAAATGGTCAGGATTCAAGCAAGATTATTCCCAACAAATCACATGGCCATTGATCCTGACCAAAAACCCACAAGAGTAAAAACAATTACAGGTATGTAAAAGACAGGTATTAAAAAAAAAAAAAAAAAAAAAAAGCACACATCATATGCACATTTTCATCTTTTGGAGGATTGGTGGGTTTCTAACCACCAAGTGGAACATTCCTCTAGATTTTTTTTTTTTTTTCAGAAAGGCACAATGTAATGTTAAGGAATAAAAACAGTGATAGTTGTAGAAATAGAACACACAAAATAAAATGATTTAAGGTCAGAAGGTATTTAGGAGGCTAACTAAAATAAGAGATGTTATCTGCTTCCAACATCCTTGCTGATATTTTTATATGTATTATACCATGGGAAAAAAAGAAAAAAAGTCTATGCAGATTTTCAAGTGGATCATGGTAGACTGAAAACATAGATGTTTTAAAAGCTATTGTGAGCAGCTTTTGATACAGTTATGAACCTAATATTTGTACTTTGACCCCTTAAATTTCTCAATAGGAATGTCATTTTTCTATGTGTTATCGAAAACCCACCATTATGATTCTTTTAATAAAAGCTTTTGGTATTTATTTTTAACATTTCATATTAATCTTAAAGCTCACCCAAGACTACGAAGAGGTGATGAACACAGCATAAGACAAATATTTCCCCTTTTCATAACTCTGGTAATGGAGTTCACTACTCAACTGAATTACTGATGCAATGTGTGGAAGTTCCCTTTAACTCACACCCCTGTTTCTTGCTAGGATCTTTGCTGGACACAAATCCTAGCAGTGCTCTATCACTGGTGATGGCTGATGCATTAGTTCTCCAAGGCACATACTTGAAAGCATATTTCTCTGGACAAAATTAGAGATAGTGAGAAACAAAGAAAGAAAAAGCTATTCCTCCAACTATTTTTATATTTAGAATCCAAATCAGTGCCAGTCAAAGAATATTCACAGCACCAACTTATTTAAATTATATTATTGGATAAATTTTGGAAGCCTAAAAGTTGGAGGCACAATCAACAAAGCAGCAGCTGAAGCGAGTGAGTGAGGTATCATCTTGACGTACTGAAAAAACCTACTGCAACAACACATGCTTGAGCAGAGAAGGAGACTAAATATTCATAAAAAGCTTCCAAAAGGTTATTTCTGGGGCCCCCAACATAAGAAGAATGTGGCCCTCTTGGGGTACAAAGGAGAGCCATGAAGATGATCAGAGAGCTGGAGCACCTGTCTGTGATGCCAGGCTGAGAGAGTTGGAGTCATTCAGCCTGGAGAAGAAAAGGCTCTGGGAAGACCTTATAGGAGCCTTCCAGTACCTAAATTAGGATTATAAGAAAGCTGAAGAGGGACTTCTTTCAAGGACATATAGTGACAGGACAAGAGGTAATGGTTTTGAACTGAAAGAGGGTAGATTTAGATTATGTATCAGGAACACTATGAGAGTGGTGAGGCACTGGAACACATTGTCCAGCCCAAATAATTCTATAATTTTATGATTCTGCAGCCAACAGAACTGTAGATGTAACTGTGTCTACTCTTTCCTTCATGAAGATTAAGACAAACTACATAAAATTATACTGAAAAATCTTTAAGGAATTTGGTATATTTTTTTGCAGAAGTTTAGCATAGGATAAGCTAAGCCTATTTTCTTCACAAATTTAAAAGTAAATCAAATCAGACCAAAATGGAAAACAAAATCAGAATATCTCTAATTAGTAGAATACATTAGTTACAAGGATAAGCTAAAATGGTAAAGAAAATTGGGATGAACAGGGGGATATAGAGTACCTTAAAAGTTTTAAAAATATTAACTCATGTTAAAAATTAACAAAAAACCCACTCATTTTTATGCAAGTGTGTAAACCATAGCTTTCAGAATTTCATAACAAAAAGAAGTTTAAAATAATTTAAAATTAAAAGCAACACATTCCAAGAAAAGGTGAAAAGAAAATAAAACTTGCTTCATTTTACGAAGTCGGTTTCTTGGTACAAGAACCCCTGAAGTAGTACAATGTGAGGAAGCCATAGAGAGGACACCTACACAAATACCCAAAACAGGAAACTAAAATCCAACAGAGAACACTGTTAGTAGGGCCTGTTGGTTTCACCAAATCATTTTTAAAGCTGATTAAAGTATAGCATGAACACATTCACTGTGATAGTTACTTTTCCATTGTGTTTATCTGCTAAAATCAGCCAAGTTGGAATCTCTGGAAAAGGATGTGGGATTTCTGGTTGATGGCCACCTGAACATGAGCCAGTGTGTGTGCTCAGGTGGCCAAGAAGGCACCTGATATGTAACAGCGACAGTGTGGCCAGCAGGACCAGGGCAGTGATTGTTCCCCTGTAGTTAGCACTGGTGAGGCCACAGCTCGAATCCTGTGTCCATTCCTGAGCTCCTCAATTCAGGAGGGACATTGAGGTGCTGGAACGTGTCCAGAGAAGGGCAACGGAGCTGGGGAAGGGTCTGGAGCACAGTTCTGATGAGGAGCAGCTGAGGGAACTGGGGATGTTAAGCCTGGAAAAAAGGAGGCTCAGGGCAGATCTTTTAGCTCTCCACAACTGCCTGAAAGGAGGGTGTAGCCAGGTGGGGATTGGTCTCTAATCCCAGGTAACAAGTATGAAGATGAGAGAAAACAGCCTAAAGTTGCACCAGGGGAGATTTAAATTGGATATTTGGAAAAAATTTCTTCACCAAAAGGGTTGCCAAGCTTTGGAAAAGGCTGCTCAGGGAAGTGTTTGAGTCACAATCCCTGGAGGTATTTAAAAGGCGCGTGGATGTAGAGCTTAAGGACGTAGTTTAGTGGTGGACTTCAATATGATTGGATTAATGCTTGGATTCGATGATCCTAAGGGTCTTTTCCAACTTAAATGATTCCATGTTTCTATGACCCTGTGATTCTAAGGCAGAACCTTTTCAACACAATTTAAGATTAAAACAAAAGTCTACAAAATTCTGCTACATATTCTCCATCCTCTTTGCCTGAAAAAGTAACAAGTAACACCAGGTCCTTAAAACCTTACTCTATACTCTTCTCCCCCAATGGCTTAAAGTGTTAGGCAACAAAATATCACTATTGTCTGCAAACAGGCATGTCTCATCTTTGTTTCTTGCTAAAACAAATTAATTTCTAGCACTGCCTTCTTTCTTTTCCAATTCAGCACTTTGATGAGGAACCAGACCTGATACAGAACCTGCCTTTTGCAGAGTATCAATAAATTCAGCCCTTAGAGCACTTTCACAGTGCATTTCTAGTCAAAGTGCTCGTAAGGGAGAAGGCAGAGTGCAGAGTGATTCCAGCCTGCTTAGCAGTTTGCCCATTCCAAATTAGCTATGGACAGAGTAAGTACAAAAAGGCTTCTCATCGGCCTTGTATTAGTTTTTCACAGGGAAAGAATTATTGCTGCTGCTACTGCAACTTTATAACCCTTGCAATTGCTATTATTATTTCTATGGAAGAAAATGACAAAACATTAGTTATTCTAGATAGAAAGGGAATACACACCTTGAAGGTCAAGGGAAGTCTAACTTTTATCACCATACAATAAAATTAATTCTCCTTTTACTAGTTCAACTATCAAATTGAAAGAAGAAAAAAAATTAAACAAATCCAATTTGATTTACCTGTTCTATACCTTTTTTTTGGTAAAAACAATAGATATATTGGGGGGGAGTTTTTAAGTTTTGATTTTATTTTATACATTTCAACTTGGAGAACATATATAAAACTAAAAGTAAGGAGATATTTTAGCATCAGCTGGGGAGGTAGACTATACTTGCTTTTATCCATTAACTTGGGGCTTCAGGTGTTCATCAAGATTTAGAAATTCAGATCAGTTATCTCCACTTTTTGACAAAATATGATCTCACATCTTGTTCTGGGAGTTCCCTGAACCATAAAGCTACATGGGATTTCAGCATAAGCCTTGTGTAAATCATAGAATCATAGAATTGTCTGCGTTGGAAGAAACTTTAAAGACCACCCTGTTTCAACCCCCTGCCATGGGGGTTGAAACCTTCCACTAGACCAGGTGGCTCAGAAATCCATCCAAACTGGCCTTGAACACTTCCAGGGATGGGGCAGCCACAGCTTCTCTGGACAACCTCATCCAGTGCCTGACCACCCTTACAGAAAACAATTTCTTCCTAACATCTAGCCTTAACGTACTGATTGTCAGTATGAAGCCATTCCCCCTTGTCCTGTCACTCCAGGCCCCTGTAAATAGTCTCTCTCCATCTTTCCCATAGGCTCCCTTCAGGTATTGGAAGGCCACAATTATGTCACCCTGAATCTTCTCCAGGCTGAACAATCCAGATTCTCTCAGCCTTTCCTCAGAGCAGAGGTGTTCCATCCCTCTGATCAAATCATTATCTTGTTCAAATAAAGTTTTCAATATAACAATAAATGCAGCAGAGAGTCCTAGCAGAGTAGGACCCTCCTGAGAACTTGTATAATGCTGCTCACTTCACCCTGCAAAATTACCTTTTTAATGCCGCCATTGCCAAAAGAGAATAATACAAGTCCATTATTGCTGACTAAAGGCAACAGACACCAGTAGAAATTCTCAATGTGTCACTTTAATCCATTTTGAAGAGTAGGCCAGTGGGCTTCCATAAGTAACTTCCTAATGCAGGGTAAAATTTAGTTATCACAGTATGTGTTGTAAATCCAGCTGTATGTCGTCATGTTCACAGTTTGAACCAAATGTGGATCCTCCATGCTCAAGGGTAAGAAGTAACAACAAATAACTTGGGAAAATGCTCTGGTCAATTATAAAAACACCAATGGCTTATTCAGAATAAAACCTGTAAATTCTCAGTCAGTTGAAACTTATATTTTACAGCAGAGAAACTATTTCTAAGGATAAAATATTTGTTCCTATCCACATTGGTCCTGCCTATCACACTGATGTGGTGAAAAAATACAGTCAAAGGCAAAATGTGGAACAGTGATTATGAAAGCTTATCAGAAACACTAGATAGGAACATTGGATAGTTTGAGCTTCATAATCAGCTTCTCCTTATCCCATCCCTCCTGCCCCAGCAATATTTTCTCTCCCAGTCTGTCTTCTAAACAATGAGAGAGTAAGAACTGTGTGCTGTGAGATCTCTCCTATTGCAGTGTCAGGAAAAACTCCTTCTGGAATTCACAGGAAGTTGTAATATGCACAGTAGGGAGTTCCTTCAGCATCCAGCAATTTTCAGCATCAATCAAAATGTGTAAAGCAACATGGAGAAATGCGGGAACAGCTTTCATTTTGGGTACTCCTGGAATGCAAAAGCAGTGGTGTGCTTTGTTGCCCACCTCTGCTACACTACTCATCTCACAGCAGTCAGTCGTGCACTTATGTGCTATACAACTTTACATGTTCATTAGAATATTTTGTGTGTATACACACAATTTTTACTAAATAGGATTTTGCTGCCTTGAACGGCCTGCTAATACATTTAGACACATGATATGTAGAACTGGAGCACATTTCTAAAATTTAATCAGCATGGGAGGTTAGAGGGTTATTCATCTTAGTTTACTTTCTTCTTTTTTTTTTTTTTCTTTCCTAGCAATAATAATGTTGATAATCACGGAAAGCACTAACACAGTATTAAGCTGATAAATAAGTTCAAAGGTGAAATGTGCTAGTTTATCTGGTGTGTACTCAGAAAAAAAAAAAAAAAAGCCCAGTTAGCATAACACAAAGTGCTAAGACCAGAAAAATATGACAGGGATTAGCACATCCAGATTTATTATGAAATTCCTTAAAGGTTTCAGCCTTGGTTGCCTGGGGATGTTTGCTTTCTTTTACAACAACTTGTACAATTTTATCATTGCTATAATGAAAATCTTGTATTTGGATTTCACTATCATTTACTCCTATCTCAATTTTCTGCTATTTAGTTTTTGCACCCTTAGAACAGGGTTTAGGTATTTCTCTTGAATCAGTACAAAAATTCTTGTTTTGCTGAAATCCATAAAACAGGATTTTATTTAAGATAAAAGAACTACTGGTTTACATTGACATCAACCAAAAGTTACTTTACAAAATCAAAATTATATCTGAGTGGAACATTTTTTTTCCCCCGAAAATAAAGTTTTCAGTAAGAGGAAAAAAACCCAAAATACTATTGGTGATACCATAGAATCCCATATACTTAGAAATTCCTTTGTTCTTCCATTCTTGTTTATCCTGGCCCTCTCCCTATCAAACATGATATTGCTTCTAAAACATAGATTAGATATTAAAAATTTTAATTTCAGGTTCATCCTGAAATCTTTATATGAAATATGGTGGATGTATAGCTTCAGAATAAAATGAAAATATATTTGAAATTCTTCCTTCTGAGTACTTTTTCATCAGTGTTCTGCATTCACATTGTATCTCCTAACATTGAGATCAAGCATGATAATTCAGACACAGGAGAATTTCATTAAAGCCTTGTTGAAAGAAATCTCCCCATTAATCACACCATCATAGGACCGTCATTGTCAGTCGGTGACTGAAATCCATCTCAGAAGTTAATCTGAATCATTGCAAGCTTCTATTTTTCTGATCCAGGCACAAACGGTTGCTTCTCTCAGTCCAGCTTTTAGTGGGCAGGTGTCCACATCATAGAATTTACATTTTATAAGTGAAACTAGTTATTGATGTACTCAGAAGTGTTTATGTCCATTAATGACATGCTGTAGGAAGCATTCTCAAGTGATGCTCATGTTGTACTCTGATTATTTTAATAATGGCTCCTCATAACAATAGCTGGAAAAAATGTAGAGGGAAGAGAGAGAAAGGGAAGATGACAATTTCAGGTTTGAGAGTCTATCGATTGTAGGAATTTTCATAAATGTCTGAACTGGAAAAATAATCCTTATCCATTTTGACTACCGGAATATTTATTATATATTCTTATAGCTTGACGCTATATAGACAGGAATAGCACAATAAAAGGACTATGACCTTATATTTCAGAACATGAAATGCACTCTAGTCTGAAAGAAAGAGCAAGAAAGTTCAAAATCTCATGCTGGGATGTTATGAATGGATATTATGGGGTTAAAATAAGCTTCTACCTCTGCTTAGGCCTATAGCAATAGATAGTAACTTACTGAGGCGGCCTGCACCCCAGAACCCACTTCCATTCGCAAGTTCTTTTAATAATGGCTGATTCGGTGTATTATAGAATAAATCATTTATTCAAGAGACACCAATTGAACAGACAAGAGACTTAAAACAGAACATTACTACACAGGAAAAAAACTATTAATAGTATAACTTATACAGTGCACGTTTACAAATACAGCTAGCGAAAAAATAGTATAATTAGGATTCAATGTATCTTACCATCCAATTGTCGAAGGATGTCCACACACATCAGATCCTCTCTTTTAATCTCTAGAGAAGCTACCACAAGGTCCGCGAAATCCTTGGGGAGAAATTATCTCCACACATTCGTAGAATGTGCAAGAGAAACTTCTGATTTTGTGGTACACAGGTGATGCTTTTATAGAACAAAAGACATGCCTTCTGTCACGTACACATTTTTTATCTCTTCTCCCATCTGTTCTCCAGATTCCTGGCATGGGGGTCTGGCAGACTCCTGGTGCCAGGGTGTGACCCCCTGGTGAGTTGCTATGCCAGAGGTTATCTTATCTATGCACCTCAGTGGGAGGAAGGAGGGGGGTCATCCTGCCACATGGGAGGATAAGAGTAGGTTGGTGTTCCCATCCTTCAGTCCACCCCAAACACCATCTACTCTTCATCACTAAACTTGTGGTCAATACCTGACAAAAGGCAAATGCAGATAGGTAGAGGTATGATAAACTTTAAATAAGAAAAAAAAGAAAAAAGAAATTAATGCACTGATCAAGTCATAAGAGTGCCTGATGACCTTCCTTCTCTTCTGTAAAATGGTTTTTACTGATGGAGAATGGTTATGAACAGATGGAGCAAAAAAAACCCACATGGACTTTCTAGGGAGGTTACACTCATTCTCCAGAGAGCACAGTCTTTGAAATAATTTTAAATCAGTTATTAGAGCAAAGACATGTGGAAGTATAGCCCAGATCATGCAAAGAATAACATTTTAAAAAAAATTCCTACATGAAAAAAACACAAGCTAAACATTTAATACATAACTTGATGATTCATCAATTAGAGAGAGCTTAGACTGAAATCTTGTATTTTACCTCCCCCCA
The DNA here is from genome assembly GCA_013397795.1 of Orthonyx spaldingii. Lineage (NCBI taxonomy): Eukaryota > Metazoa > Chordata > Aves > Passeriformes > Orthonychidae > Orthonyx > Orthonyx spaldingii. The sequence goes on along the minus strand of VZTJ01003710.1, from coordinate 894,092 downwards.
CTCCTTCTATCTAAATAATTACTTTGTAAAATTATGGGAAGATAGAAAACGGTTGTATTATAGACACGATAACTGTTTAGTCCTGCAAATATACCTCATTCAGTTACCAGTTGTTTGTAAGCATTATCCTTATTATCAACATAAAACCTTACCTTGGGGAAGATTTAGCCTTCTCTTTTTCAATCTTCAGTAGCATAAGACAATAAAACTCTGAGCTCCAGTAGAATGTGCATACATAATGGGAATTCCCCGCTGGAAACAACCAGGAACTTTTTCAGAGCTCTCAGATGGTTTTCTCCCAGAGGGGAACCGAGCTGAAAACAAGACACTCCAGTACCCATAACAGATGGATGCATCACAAAAGCATTAAGACTGTAAAGGTCAGGACATCTGGGCCAGAGGCTGAGGGCTGGAAGCAGGAGCAGCAAGGGTTTAAATCTGACAAATTCTTATAAATCTGACAAATTCCAACACAGAACCCAATACTGCATCTTGCTAACAGCTTAACCCTCCAAGTCACACACTACTGTGCCTGTTGTAAAATTTTAAATATACACCATATTTTACAGCAACAATATTGGAACTGTTACTCATGGAAATGAGATAATGATTTCTATTTCTCATTGTATCATTACAATTCTCTTCTTTTTGCTTTTCTGTCAATATTTTTTCCTTGTTAATATGTTGACGTGTGTAAAAATTGCAATTGCTTTTTTTTTTTCTGCTTGTTCCCTTCAGCTCCTCTAGAGAGATATCCACTTAAAAATCCTCACTATTCTAGGCATTGAGTCAAGTTTTCAATTTTTCATTAATCACAGGGGATATAGATATGACTTTCTTTGGTTCTATGCCATTTCAGTCTCCCACAACAACAGAAAAACTCTAGTAAAATATAGATTGCCTCATTTTATACCTTAAAAAAACTTTCTCATTTATCAGTCTTAAATCTCCCAGTTCACCTCTTCTCTTTTTTTTTTTCTTCCAAAGCAATTGCGTTTTGCTTCATTAGTTATAGCTGTCCAAAATTCTTTACTAGCTACATTCTTTATTCATCAGCTTTACACATTTAAGCATTGGATAACAAATAACATTTTAGGTTCAGATAAAAGAATTTGTTTTGAATTTTAAAGAGCTATTAATTTTCTACTTCCAAATGAAAGCACAATCACTTCTTCAGAAAGGTTATCCTTCTTTTCCAATAAAGCTAAGGAGCGTCATTAACAAGACTACAAAACTTCACGTTGAATACAAGTTTGATTTGTTTCATCACTCAGTCTCACTCTTCATTTTTGATGATGCATGCTTTTGACTTCTTGACTGTATTTAATTCCTTCTCATTAATGCCACACGCTTGTATTTTATGCCTCTTTGCAAGGATCAGTTATTGATCCACATTAATGTAACTGATGTATCTCTCCCCCATCTATTAGCCATGTGTTTTCAAGCATGTAGTTTAACTGAATTCTTTCCTCCTATTACAGTTTCTCTGTCATCCATTTCTGACAAGCACTCTACTTGCTTTTATTCCTTTTCTTGTGCTTCATTTCATCAAACTCCCCTCCCCCCTGCTCTACACTCATTTTATAATAGTCATTGTTATTAACTGTAGTAAGAGAAACTTACTCACCATAGGTGGTTCTTATTTTGTTCTGAGAAAATCACTTAAGAAATATATTAAACATTTACAAAAGTAACAAACTCGTGTGCTAGCACTGAACAGATCCAAAAACACTATAAAAATTGTAATTATACACAAATGTTCTACAGCTCTAAACTTCACATGCAAGGTACCCATCATCACATCCTCCTGAAAAGCAAGCCGTACCATTTCTGATAGAGTCAACTGCTCTGCTCCAGGGGCTGGACTATTTAATACCAGTTGTGTACCCCGGAATCACGTGGGTACTGAACAAATCTTTAACTTGGCCAAGGCATACCAAAGACCTGTTGTGAAAGGCCAGCAGGCGTTTCACAATCTAGCCCCTGACATGGAAGCCAGTGCTCTGGCAGAACTGACTACAGTGATGGATAAATATACCAGTCACATGCTTTTTCTAGTTAAATTCTGTCACCAAAAATACACCTCTTCACACCATATGGGCTATGAGAATTTACCTAAGGCAATTACAGTGGCATTGTAACCCATAAGCCCACTGAAATTTTTAACCTGACTTTTGTTTATCTTAGACATTTTAGGCAAAGATAGACATAACTTACGGTTTCTTCTCCTGAACTAGCTCAATTTTAATCATTAAATAGATATAAACCACCTTCATATAATTTCAGTATCTGAAAACTCTGGTGATATTCCTAAGAATGAAAGAAATAAGAATATGAAAGATTTACCCTGCCTCTGAGTAATCTGTTTCAATGGTTGCCTGCCCTCATTGTCAGCAGTGTTTCCAGTTCGGACTTTGGTGACTTAAACTTCCAGCAGTTGGATCTTGTTATGTCTTTGCTGGGCAGACTAGAGAGACCACTACTATCAAGTAAAAGCATCATGCCCTACACAGTCGATTCCTCATTTGCAAGCAGTAGTTCATCATCATTTTTATATGCAGATTAACAACCCAGTGAGAAAGGCAGGTAGGAATACACTCAGAACATTCAAGTTGTGTCAATCTTTTTCACAATAATACTGAATTAATAGCTATGTTATTATTTATATTATTATTTCACAAATTGCAATCTATTCATATCCCACAGCTAAGCAGCATGTAAAAACACCAGGTGGCAAAAATCTGTATTTTTTCCAATTAAAATACATAAATATGCACAAAAGCTGCAAGAATACTAAAGTGCAGGGCTCTGCTTTCAATGGCTCACTGATTAGTCAAATTATTCTCAGATACTCTTTCATCTCTCTAGGAATCCTCATTCTATACTTTCCAATGAGCAAATCTCAATTTTTACAGTACTGTTTTCCTGAATTACATCTCTTTTGTTCAGAAATTCTCCTTTTAGCAGTCACCACAGGAAGGAAACCAGAACCCATTTACACAGTAAGACAAGTTAAAGTCCATCAGTACCTTTTACTCTATACCAAACATTTTGGTCTGGCAAGTTGAATGAGTATTACCTGATCATATTGCCCTAGACATGTAAAATTAAAATGGAGTTACCAGTTGTAATGACCACGTATTTACTTAAGGCATAATATTAGAAATTGCCAAATCTGGTGGGCTTCACTCTTACCACAGCTGAGATGACACCAGGCTGCAGTGGTTCCAGGTTTCCCAATGTATCCCCAGATCAACAGTTGTTGGCATGCGGACATATATGAGGCCAGGCTAGATGGGGCTTGGAGCAACTTGGTCTAGTGAAAGGTGCCCCCCCATGGCAAAGAGATGATCTTCCAGGTCCCTTCCAGCACAGGCCATTCGATGAGTTCATTCCATGAGCCCTTGCAGCTGCAGCCCTATGCCCATTGCTGGCAGAGACTGTCACCCACACACAGAGTTGCGCCAGGACTTTCCAGGTCCCTACAGCTAACGCCCTCCATGCTTTTGCCCCTAGAGGCACCCAGATGCTTTTACAGCTGGAGCCAGACTTAGAGACCTGCTCAACTTCTTGCTCCTGGGTCATTTCTATTCACCAACTCATTTGTCATTTGTTACTGTTGCTCACACACACCCTCACAGACTTACCCTCATCCAGCCACTGACACTATGAACACATGAGCCCTCCACCCCATGCTCTCACTCTAGTTGCTGCACACAGATACCCCTGCTCACAAAGAAGAGGGACCTCCGACCTGGGGCAGAGCTGGGAAAAAAATTTATAAGGGGGACAGACAGGTGATCAGGTGCAGGGCAAGGCCAGTCAAGAGTACTGACCAAACTACTTACATGAGATGATCTCTTCTGATCACTTAATCTCTCTCTTGTTTTCTCACTCCTGTCCCTCCCAAAATCACCCAAACAACTCCCTTTTCCTACCATTGATTCCTGCCCTAAACACCCTGTAAATCCTGTGTGGTCTCAAACTGCTTTTCCCCTGCATCATACAATGTGTCCCACCCTGCAGCAGCAACTCCTCTTAGCATGAAAGATGATTTGCAAAACTACTCTCCATGATACCCTGTGATGGGTTTCGTGGCTGGACACTGAGGTTGATGGCTCAGCTGAGACAGCACTTGTAGGGGTCTGGACAAGCTGGTTGTTCTTAGGAGTTGTAGGTTTGTGTTCCCACCTGTTCTTGTGAATTCCAGACAGGTCCTGACGGTCTGGTGGTCCCTGTAATGGCCTGGGAGTAGCCCAACAGGGCGTTACTTGGGCTTCAGGTCTTGCTACTGTCTTTCTGAGCTCCTTTATGGGTGTGGAGATGCTCTTCAGTACATATTTGAACAGTAGTGTGACACATAATGTGTCAGCACAAAAGCTGCGGAGCAGCACCAGACAAGCAGGCAAAGAAAGAGGGGAGAAGAGAAAAGTGAACATTGGGAGAAGACCAGGAACAAATTTTTAAAAACTAGAACTACCTATGAAAGTGTTGGAAATCAATTGGAAGAACAAAAAGCCCTAGAAGTTATCCCAAGTAGTATCTTGGCAGACCAACAATGCTTCCAATACTAACCATGGATACAGAAGATGAATCCTCATTTCCAGCTGAAACCTCGAGGATGTCATCAGGAAAGATTAGCACTAGGGCTTTGTTTCCCTCACTGCTCCATGCCCCCTCCCATGGTTGCTGTTCAGAGCCACCTCTGCAGTGATCACCCCAGAGCCAGCAGAAAACAAACTTTGTACTTGGACTCATCAGTGAGTTGATTTCTCACACCAGCATCACTGAATTTGAAGAGTGCTGTACATGCCCATGACCGACAATTAACTGCCAAATTAATATTGTCCCAGTGCTTGGCTGTTGCTGGGTGAAAACAATGTGGGCTTCTCCCTGAGTGTATGAAGAACTTAGGTATGTAGAAAAAAACCTTCTCCATCAACTGGCCACTTAAGCTTAAAAACCTTCGAATTTTTTCCAATGACACGTCACAAAATTCAACCCTTAACCAAGTACAATAACACCAGCCCAGTCATGGAATAAGACCCCAGTGCAGAAGCAGATGCTGAAAAGACTGAACAAATAATTTCCCTAACACCTGACTGTGCTGAGACTGAATTGAACATGACATTTATAGGAGAATGAAGCAAAAATAATTTTCAGAATATTCACATTCCAGATCTTGCTTCACATGACAACTAGAGATGTCAGATAGACTTTATAAAAAACCTCTCATCATCTGTTCTAAAGGAAGGATACTTTCTGATGGGTTAATTAATTAGTGGCAACAACGAACCTTTCATGTAATCACAGAAACATTATTAACAGTAATAAATTGCCCCTTCCCTGAAGCAACATAAAATCAATTATTTTACAAGAAATTGTTAAAACTATGGTGATGCTTTAAAAAAAAATACTCATTTGAAATATATGGAGGCTGTGATGTTAAGGCCATTGTATTTTCATACATTTTATGATTTAAAGATATTTGACGCTACTGGGTTACATCTATTTTCTTAATAACCAGTGTCTTCATTACTGAATAATAGGGATAGAAACACACTTTTTGTGGATAAGCCTCTGGATTAATTAGGAAACCTGGTCAAGTGGCTAGGTGGCTAGTAGAAATTTAAAGTGTGATGGAATGAGAATTGCTCCTCAGGATAATTATAGGCAACAGCATCCACAACGTTTGCTTTTTTCAAGAGTGGTAACAAGCCTAAGTTCTCCTAGATCAAGATTTTCCTGTCCTCAGCGTGGGATAAAGTCAGAGTTTGGAGTGTTGATAGCAGAAGATCAGAGTCATTACTATTTTGCTTTACCTCCAAGACTATCTGCCATATATACTGTGCATAGATTCTCAATATTTTTTTTTTTTACATTTTAATGTGAGGTATGCAGTATCAGGAAGCCTGTTTTTGCTGAGAATGTTACTGAAGGGTGGATGGAGGAAGGAGTTTTACACAAATTGTAAAATTTCTTGGGGGAGGAAGTTCCCTATAAACCATAATCATAATCTTCTGGAAAAAAAAAGTCATACTGATCCTCCAAGGAAGGTGTACCTCAAATTTACTGAATTTTCATTTGAATTTCACTGATATATGAAAGTATTCCAGGAGTAACCACTGTCATGACAAATTTCACTTTCTTTATTGATCTTTCACCATAATTCTGAGAAGGTTTTTCTCTCTCATCTATATGAACCTAGAATAATTTTCCATGGTCACTTAGAAAATATTTATCAAAACTGAGCCTCACTTCAGTGTAAATTAACACTGACCTATATGAGATAACATTTTTGCTACTCAGTTCACTACGGATTTCACTGATTACTTTGAGAAAGGGAGAAATTTTAACTTCAGTTTCTGGGTTGATTTTTTTTCCCACACTTTAAAAATTAAATTCCTTTGAAAATGCAACTGGGTCACCACCTAAAGTTAACCCTTCTTCTTTATTCTTCCATCCACTGAAGGAGGGCAAATGTCATTAGCTCTGTTCTCCTGTTATTTCTCCCCACTAGCTTATAATTTATTCTTGATGGTAATTATGGATAAATAAAATCTACTGCTGATAATTAAACATATGCATCTCTTTAAAGACTAAGCCAGAGGTCATAACAATTGTCAATAGTTACACAAACATTATTAGTATTAATTTAGCCTTAAGTGCTGAAGCATCACTTAACATGTAAACTGAAGCAGTTTTTACACATAAATTAACCAGTAGGAGGTTTACCCTTTGGTGTTGCATAACTGGAAGGAGGAAATTCCTGCTGTGGCATCCTCTAGCAAACTATTATTTTCATAGAGAATTATTGATAGGGCAGCTAAAAAATTTGTCTTCTATATTTAAGGATGATACAAATTGTAACAAATACACATGAATGACAAACATAAACTGAGACAGCATGCTGTCTAAAAACAAAAGTATATGCCTAGAAAAAAAAACAACCAAGTTTAAATGAATAATAAAAGTGCTTTAGAGTCCTGGAAAGGACAACAATAATGCTGGACACCATGATATGTGGATACCATAATATATCACCTTACAACAACCAGGTTAGGATATACATTAAAAGGCTACTCTCTGTCATTACTACGATCAATAAAAATATATTTCCCATGCTGACCATTAGGTTAAATAGGAGGTAGAGAAAATTCAATTAATTACTGCTATGTTTTGGAATCTTATATGGCCAGGCAGATTTTAATCTATCCTAGAAAAAGTCAAATTTGCTTAAGAAGAAATTAATACACAAATTTAATCCTTTACCAGAGGCAAAAATAAATTTCCATAAAGCCAAAATTCATTACTTGTTTTTTAGAATATCCTTGGCTTGGTAAAACAAGGTGACTAACAAATAGTGTGGGATATTATCTTGGGTAATGTTTCCCCAAAGTTTACTGCAAACATTTCTTTTTCTCATTTACATAATTTATGTAGCTACACTGAGAAACTCTTATTAATCTACCTCATTTCCACACTGAGCCACCTCAGAACTACCTTATCAAAATTCCTGTCATGTAAAAAGCTCAACCAATATCTGATTAAATAGATTAAATATATCTGATCACACAATCCACACTGTCCAATTCACCACTGTAACATATTGCATAACTTTGTTATCATCTACCAAGTAGCAAATACTTTGTTTTCTGAAGTATATCATACCAGTCCTACAACTGTACCACTACCATTTTTTATTTTATCAACAAATAATTATTATAACATGCCTCTAAGATTTTTTTTGGTTCCCAGAGATTACATTCCTTTGTACTTGCTCAACTCCAAATGCTTAACATGGATTGTTAATCCTCAAAATCCTCATCTTGCCATAATAACACAAGGCATAGTGCCTGCCAGTTTTAGTTTGGGGTTTTGGGGTTTTTTTGGTACTGACTGAAACGTACTGTTTGAACTGAACCTTGGTTTGATCACTTGTCCTAATTGGAGGATTTGTCCTAAAGCACAAGACAAAATCTCTCTAACATCTTGAATTCACTACATGTACCAGCACAAAGCAGTGACCTTGTTGAGGTGAGTCATGAAAGCTCTGACACAAATAGAACAGAATAAAGTAGTGGGACCGAGCGTGCCCTCAGCACACCTGCAGAGGACACTGAACTCTGTGATGCAGCCACACTCTGGAGGGAAGGGATGGATCCAAAGGGACCTGGACAGGCTGGAGAGATGGGCCTGTACAAAAGTCATGGGGTCCACCAAGGCAAAGTGCAAGGTGCTGCATCTGGGTCAGGGCAATGCCAAGCACAAATACAGGCTGGATGGAGAACAGATTGAGAGCAGCCCTGAGGAGAAGGGCTTGGCAGGGTTGGTGGATTGCAAGCTGAACGTGACCTGACTATGTCCACTGGTAGCCCTGGAAAGTCAGACTTACCCTGGGCTGCATCCAAAGCCCTGTGGGCAGCAGGAGAAGGAGGGGATTCTGCCCTTCTGCTCTGCTCTGGTGAGACCTGGAGTACTTGTGTCCATCTCTGGAGTCCTCAACACAAAAAGGATGTGTACTTGCTGGACTAAGTCCAAAAGAGGGCACAAAAATGATCAGAGGATTGGAGCACCTCTCCTATGCAAACAGACTGAGAGAGTTGGGACTGTTCAGCCTGAAGAAGGGAAGACTCCATGGCAAGGCATGGAATCACAGAATAATCCTGAGTTGGAAGGGACCCAAAGGAATCATTGAAATCCAACCCCTGGCCCATCACAAGACACCCCAACAATTATACCATATCCCCGAGACAGTTGTCCAAAAGCTTTGTGAGCTCTGGAAGACTCGAGGCTGGGACCATTTCCCTGGGGAGTCGGTTCCAGTGCCAAACCACTCTCTAAGTGAAGAAACTGTTCCTGATATCCAACCTAAACCTCCCCTGACACAACTTCAAGCCATTCCCTTGGGTCCTGTCATGGCCACCACAAAGTAGAGATCAGTGTCTTCCCCTCCTCTTCCCTTCATGAGGAACCTGTAACTGCAATGAGGCTCCTCAGCCTTCGCTGCTCCAGGCTGAACAGAGCTGAATCCAACTAAATCCATTTTATAATGATCAGATTATAGCCTAGAGGTTTACACAAGAGTAGAATCAAGCATAACACCATCCTCGTCAAAAGTTTCACCCACAGGATCTGGGAATATGTCAGTCACAGCCATAATTTTGTGGGTGGGGGACAGGTGAGGTGAAGGAGTAAAGTGGACTTGGACAGAAAGCTCACAATCAGTGAAGTGATTCCACTGAAACACTATAACACACGTATACCAGCAGTCACTGTCAGTGTCCTGCCTTCCCTACACCGACATCTGCATGTTATCTGTTTCCAGTCCCTGGCTTGCCATCAAGAACAGATCTCCAAATTACCTTGCAATTATGCACAGCAGTGGTTTTGTTATTGCTGGTCCATCTGCACAAATCACGTTAGCCAAATGCAGCTGTTTTTAAAATACGTCAAAAGATGCTAAACTCAAGTATGCTCAAGAACAAGATCTTTCCTTGCTAGTATTACTTTTATCACATCCAAGTTCATTCAGCTAAACTGTATCTTTCCAGAATTCATTTCATACATCTGGAAAACACGAGTCTTTGAAGCAGTTGAAATTCATGACCTTCTCCCAGTGTCCAGCAGCAGTTCCTATTTCACCATGGACCTATACCCTCTCAAACTCTTCTTGTCCTTCTGTAAGTGATCAATTATTGATAACAAACAACAAAATATTTCTTGCAAACAGCTTCTTTTAACTACTTAGTCCCGTTTTGGCAAAGTGTATTTTGTAACAGATTTAGCTTTCCTGAAACTCTCTATACAGGGCGGTTTTTTAATCAAATTGACATGGGATATGAAAACTCTTTTAAGAAATTTATAAACTCATCAGTATATAATTACCAAAGCCATATCCATTTATTTTAAAACAAAACCTGTATGTGAGCTAACATCCAACACCACAGTGCAACAGCAAAGGGGAGGAGTGGAAGAGTCTTCTAGCCACATGAATACAAAAGTAAAATTCAATAAAAATAATCAGCTTTTCCTCCTTTTCCTAACTGGTTGCCAAAAAACTCATCCCATCTCAGCAGAGAACTTGGCATGGATCCTGTATAGAATCATAGCATTCAATTCCCAGTGCCTAACTCAAAAAGCTTTTCTTTGTGTTGTATTATTCAGCAGGTAATTGATTTGAGCTTATTTACAATTTTTGTTCTGGAGTGTGACTGGTGAACTCTGTGTTAGTGTTTACGCAGATGAAAACTAAAGACAAATCTGCATCCATTTCTGAATTATCCATGAACATATTTGAGCTTTAAAATTTGGTTTGATGTTCAAATCTATATGATGAAAGATCTAAGTAGGTAGATCTGTTAAACAGAAAATGATAACGAAGAAATTGTGTGCAGCAAGACATGTATCACACCACTCAGAGCAAAAGTGGTGTTGAGGGGAGCCATTTAATTTCATTGGCAAAGAAAATGAGACTTGTTCCTGTATGTGACTTTCTAAGGTGGGTGGCAGACAGCATTAGTGCCAAGCAAGGGGGGGTTTCATTGAGTCTGAGCAAGTCAAAAAACTGCTCATGGAAAAGGTTCACCATATCCTGAACCTGTAAATCTCTGCTACAGCATGAGTTTGTGCAGCACTTTAGCTAGTTTTCTACTATTCTGTGCTCACTTAATGTTTTAAAGACAAGTTAAAAATATGCATATGGTCTCATCACAGACTATCCTGGTGACTGGGAGATATGCTAATTATTCAGGGACAGAGTAGTCTGCATGTATACTCACCCTAGGAGGAGTGAAGTCCTTGTGCACAGCACAGGCATGAGTACATGTACATGAAGGAAAGAGTCTATGTGGATGACATACTGCCACATTTTAAGATAATATCACAAGCTAATAAGGGTCATCATGAAGTCATGCAAAACTATCAGAGGACTTACAGAAATAATTTTAAAGCAAATCTTGTGCAGAAGGGAAAGTAAACAAATGAGAATATCCAAAATGTTGCATGTCTTTTTAAAATCAGTGCAGTAAGCCAAAAACACTCAGAAAGTTTTGATGTAGTTCTCCTTTTTAGCAGCTTTTGGTACCCCATACCTCCGTGTCACTTTTTGTCTTATCACCTTTGCATAACACATTTTTTCATCTTCTTCCTCCTACCATCCCACAATGCCACGACTACCTGTTCTGAGTATGCAAAATCTTTTACTTCTAACACCACTCTCCTTCCTTTGAAGGCATCTGCTAGGAAAAGACAGCTCCCGCTTGATAATACTTGTAGAAACAGACCAATGATGGTGTCTTTGCACAGTATTTCACTGAGTCCCTATATCCTTTTCTTACTGCATCACTGGATTGTTCTCTTGTCTTTTTCCTTTTTCATAGTCTCTTAACTAAACAACCTCTCCACTCAGTAACACAGCCTAACATAAGCATGACTTCAAAATAGTCTTGAAAACACCATGACTGAACCAATCACTCAGATGCTTCTCCCAATAATATTCCTAAAGAAAATTGTCTAGCAGTTGGTTGAAAAAATGCGCAAATGTATACATATATATGTATACATAAAGATATGTATATAGAAGCAACATCTTTAGAACGAGTATTTTTTACATTCTTAAACACAAAATACTAGACCTACAGAACAGCACAACATCAACTCAAATTCCCTGTTGTGTTGCTGGAGCTCCGACAAAGCAGTGTGGTTGCAGTGCAAGAAGCTGACAAATCCTACTGTCAGGTTTGGGCACTGGAGAATCCTTTCTTTCATCATTCAAAAACTTAATGTTCAAAGTCTTTATTTTGGGGGGAGTTGGTGTAAGAGCCTAATAATAAGAGAAAGGCTCCAAAAGGTGTTCCATCATTATGACTGTTGGACACCAAAAAAGCTTCAAAAATGTTTTGTCATTATATCTGCTTTTCACAATCACACTTGAACACCTGAAGACTACGTGCAGGATGGACGGCGAGCAGCCCGCCTTCAGGCCCATGAAAAGGAAGGCAAAATCAGTGCAAAAGCCTCGAGGGGAAAACGAGGGGCAGAATCCCTGATCTTTGCCTTTCCCTCACCATCACCATCACCTGCTCCCTGACATCCTGAGGCCTCCAGGACCCGATGCCGCCCGCCTGAGGGAAACCATCCCCAATCCTGCATCCGTGGACCGAAATCACGAGCGAGTTGTGGAACTCCTACCCCTGCTCCTGCGTTCTGTGGTGAGAGCACCGCGAGTTCCCCAAGGTTTGGCTGCAGGGATCAGCCACNCTGGACACCAGAAAGGGTCCACTCTTGAGACTGGAGAAGGCAGATAAGACAATTCAAACAGTAGAAAAAAAAGGCACAAACCGCTTTGCCCCCCTCCAGCAGCAACAAAGGTAGCAACAGTGTGGTGGTGACCTATCCTATGTAAAAGTAACCTTGGCTTCTTTTTTCTAACTTTTCTCCGCTTTTCCCTTTCTTTCTCTTTACCTCTCTTATTAAATAAAAAATATACCACTTTTTTGGCATCAACATTTAATCCCGTTTGTTTTTTTGTCATTTTTGGGAATATTTTGAACCTTTTGGGGTTCGGTGCTTTTTATACACAGAGGCTTAGCTTTCTTTGCTCTTCTGGGTTTAAAATCGGATCGTAACACTTGGAGCACTAGATCCAGATGTGGATTTGTTTATATTCACAAGGCTGACCAGTTATATCCTTTTGCTTCTCCTTTCCACTCCGCACTCACCCCACAGCCCCTGCCCAATTAATAGGGAGTTTATGTTAGTCTCATGCTGAAAAATAATGCTCTATACTCACCCTTTCAACAAAATACATACGCATCCCCCAGGCTATATTTTTGGGGAAAAATCTCTACCCCTGGGAAGGGGAAAAAATCCATGTATCTTCCTAGGACACTAAAAAAAAGGAGAAATAACAGTCAGAGGGTGCGGTGGTGGAAGCATGGAACATGCCTCCTAATGAATTAAACAGTAGATGACAGTATCCCACACTGAGTCGTGACATATGGAGTAGTAATCATCCCTGTAGTACAGAAATTAACTAGGAAAAACATTAGGAAAGTGGGAAAACAGTAGGAAATCAGGATGAAACAATGAGGATGCCCGTCTAGCACACCAAGTTTGGTATAACATTACTCACATGAATAACCTTTATTAAAGATGCAGATCATTCTGTTCACTATCTGTTCATGTATACTGAGAGATAAATAGGCCTAGGTGAGTTTAATACTGTAATTACATATCTGTCAATCAAAGACAAAACAAACACAGACTGAAGAGCATTTCTCTACCATTCTTTTCTATTTCTATTTTTTCTAAACATACTATTTTCATTACAAAACAAGATTAAAAGGGACTCCTCAAACAAGACACTCAAAGAAGATGGTAGGAATTGTACTTTGACTCCACTTCAAATACCTATTGGCATAAGAAGAGAAAACCTATTAGAAGTTAATTATTATAGAAATTTCTGATTTTCCATAATTGTCATGTTTAATAATGTAACAAATACCTAGCAAGATACACACATTATTTTAAGTAGCATAGTTGTAATAATTAATCTGTAATAGTTTATCTGCCCTTCTAATGGGATGGGATTCATAAATTTTATTGATATTGCCAGAGGATCAGCACTAACCAAACAATAAAATGATCAGCATGCCTCTTAGGAAAATACCTATCTTATTATTGCATTAGTAGTTTGATTTTTCCTGGAACTGAAACCATTTCTGAGGCAAAACACAGCTCTAGTAGGAGATACAGATGTGTAAAACCTTCACAAGGGTGATCCAGGGACCTTAAAACTTGACAGGATATCACTGTAATGGCCCAAAACAAATGTGGAAGTCTTGCATATTACTTGCCAGCATGGATTTATTCCTTATACTTGCCTACTTCCTCAATACCCCAACTCCTTTGCCTTGGAAGCCAGAGGGATATAATTGCTGCATTGCACTAGTTTTTACACTGCTGAATATATTTCTTAAGCAGGGACTAAACCAGCTTGTTCATCTCCTATTCCCAATTTTCCCCACAATGGACTGTACATAGGTTTAATCCTATGTTTCCCCTCCAAGCCACTCCACCACCAGAATGCCACAATAGTGGCACATCTTTTAGGTTATGAGCATTACACAAAGACAGGGTCAAAGTTCATGTATTCAGCCTTTGCAAATTTGCCATAAAGCAACTTCACATTGCTTAAGTGCATCTCTGTACTCTCCAATTAATATTTTACCAAAAAAGGCAAAATCCAAAATAATAAATAATGTTGATCCTTAAAAAATGGTGTAGAAATACAAACCTACATCTTAGAACAATACATTTTGATGGGTTTACAATTTGATGCATAGTATTTAGTGCTTTTTCCTTTTAACTGCATCTAAAATGAAAAAGATTGTATAATAGATGTACTGCATAGTTTCATTTTATTTTCCATAACGACAAATTATAATAGCTTAGCTACAGTAAAATACATAGTAGTTAGGGGATTTTTAAATTAGTTTCTTGTACTTGCATAGTTATAGCTTCTCAGCTTGTTTAGCTTAAATAATTTTAATGCTGAACTCAGCACACACAGAAAGCTATTAACCATAGGAGTAAATATTTGGAAGCCGGAGTTTTAAAAATTGCATCAACGCTATTATTCTACTTAATAATAGCTTTTTCATTGTAATTTAAAAGGCAGTTTTTCTTGCAGTTAAAGTGATAAAATATAACTGTGTAAAATAAATAGCCTTTTTACAAACCACTGATTTAATTAAATGTAGAGATCATTGTGAACTAGCTTTATGATTCAATTTTTGAATTGCATTTTTATTTTTTTTAATCCAAATGCCTGTGTATATAGAGGCACGCAGATTATAAATATAGATGCAGATATATGTGTATTTTCATAATTTATTTGGGTTACATTGCCATGCTGTATAGGTTGGTGTTTTCAGCATGTTATATATTAACTGTTAGGAATACTAATGTTTGACTGGCTTACAGATTCCCAGATCTCTACATATTAGGCAGAAGTAGTGCAGTTCTAGTGAAAGAGGAGAATGTAAAATTAAAAAAACTCACTCATATATGATTTGCCAAATGATTTTCCAGACTTTCTTTTCTAAGCCAAAACTTTGTTTGAGTTTGCAAGATGGGGCATCTGGATATGCATGAGCTTTCTACCACTCTGCCTCCAGCACAGGGTCAAACACAGTGGGACCCTCATGGCTGAAAAGCAAAGGGGAATTGTGCATGTGTGTATATATACGTATATATATATGCACGTCCTTTGTAAAGCTGCTTCTTCAGCTGTAAGGGCTCCAGAATGAAAGGTGAGAGAAAAGAATGGGAAGATCTCTTACCTTCTCAAACACACATTTCAAAATACAACAGATGAAAAGTAATTTCCACACTAGGATAGAAATTAGTGGGCTGGTCTAGTCTGAGGACAAAATTTGCCTCGTTTGTTCTCTCTGCTGTTGACTGTTGTTTTCCATTCACCAAGGCTCCTTTAGCAGCTTTTGTTCCAACACACTATTGTAACTACCCTGTTCAGTTTCAACAGATCATATGTAAAGATGAGCTATCTCTATAAATTCTTCTCTACTGGCAGCAATAAGATTAATTTAACAGAGAATTTTTCAAAAATTTCAAATCTTAAATGATCACATGTATGAGCTAATTCCTCCGGACTTCTTGAAACCGATTCTCTCCTGTGAGGCTCAAGACATTCAAATCTTGCTTTCTTTATGGTGGGAATAAAGTTTTGTATCCCACACTGCTTTATGAGAGTTCATACCATAGAAGTAACATCTCTCAGGATGAGATAAATTAACAAGGATTTAGCTTGGTTGGTCAGAACAGGGTGCTAATAACACCAAGATTGAGGGTTCAATCCCTGTATGGGCCATTCACTTAAGATTGGAGTCAATAATCCTTGTGGGTCCTTTCCACCTCAGAATATTCTGTGAAATCTGTGAAATCAAATATTGTCCCCATCAACACCATGCTGAAGTGAATTCAAGGCCAGGCTGGATGGAGCTCTGAGCAACATGGTGTAGTGGAAGGGGTGTCCCTGCAATGTCAGGGCAGTTGGAACTCAATAATCTTTAAGGTGCCTTCCAACCCAGGCCATTCTGTGGTTCTACAATTCTATGTTGAACTCTTGAGCCTGAAGCAGTGATGGCCTACAAGCCAACACATTTTTTTTTAGCTACAGAAACAGCCTGACACTCCACATCCACCACTTGTCCTTGTCCCCGCTAGGAACCCCCCACTCCCATGAGTGTGCCCACAGAATGGCTTCCGGCTCAAGTTAAAAATTTAAAAAATGCATTCCATTACTTCAGGTTATCCTGCAGCCTTACTTATGTCTATAGGTATGTGTCAGCAACGTCAGTAAAATGCTTCCAGGAAAGCTCTGCAAGTCTGAACTGCAAATCCAAGAACGTGTGCTATCTTAAACAGCGTTGATTTCAGCAATATCAAACCTTCTGTTGAACATCACACTGATTCTATTTATCCAGCAAAATTTGATTTCAATTTACATCTTCCTTACCTCACTAGGCTGTGAAGAGTGTATTTAATAATTTTAAATTGAATGAAAAATTGTATTTGGCAAAATTAAGACACATCAGTAAGTACTGAAATGAGAAAGCATTGGATCTTGCTGGCAAAAAGAAAATAATCAAGAAAATTAAATTTTAGTTGAAAGATTGTGTTAATACGTTTTATTCACCTTTGAGAAAATGCAGCAAACTAACACTGCTTTACCAAAGGTTTACAAAACACCATTGTAAGGTGTTCACAGATTTAAAACACATGAGGAGTCTGGATGAAACCCACTGTGAAATAAGTGAGACAATACTGTTTGAATAACTGGCCTTGACCCTGAATTACCTTTAACTCACATTTTATTGTCAGTACAGCAGTTCATCCAGCAGACTAAGGAATATTGAAACATCCAAAATTTGACAGCAGTTAACTTCTTTGTACTGAGCAAAAGAGAAGTAACGTCTCTGAGATGGATAAGGGTACTTTCAGACAGAAAACCAAAAGCACAGTCAATCATTTTCCAGTCCTCTATTTCTATTCCAGAAACATGTAAAAGCCTTTCACATACAACTAACTGATACCCCAGCACTCTTGCCTGCTATATTATATGAACACAGATCTTTTTGATACAGATGATCACCACAATTTGTCAGGCAGGCTGAGCCATTTTTGGAAGTTGAACTACACAGTTTAATACTACTACCTCCACTAATGTTCCCATCTCTGCGTCTGAGAGACTGTTTTGTAGCCTTTTTTCACAAATGGAAAAGCTGCATTTGCAGTTTTGAACTGAACCTGGGGTACAAAAGTCATGGCTGTAAATAGAGAGGGATTATCATTTTGCCAACACTTGCATCTGTCAAATTTCAGTATTGTATGCAGCTCTTGTTTGGCTGACACCAAATCCCCAGAATTCTAGATATGTAAAACCACACAGTGATGACCACTGACTTAGAATCTTAAGACTGAATCACACTGATCTTAACAAGGCTTGTATAGTTTTGATAATTCAATTAATAATTGATTCTTTTACACTGCCACTGAAGAAATTGGCTTCATAAAAACATTCTGTTACCTGCTAAACCAGTAAAGTGTGTAGTAAGCATAATAACAGGAGCCGGTGGCCTTGAAAATATTTTGGGAGTTTCTAAAATCTGAATGGACTGCTCCTTAAGAAAGGACTTATATATGTACATTTTACACTGCATTTGGATTTAACAGTAGCCATTTATTCAAAACTCATTTGTTTTTCTAATTATTAATGCTCTTTATGGATGAAATGCAGGCTACACAAGGCTTTTAATTTCTTAATTTCTTAAGGCTGTGAGTCTTAAATAAAGAAGCAGTTATGTCTGCAGCACAGACTGTGATGTATTTCCTTAAAAAAACCCCAACAACCAAAAAACAAAAACTCACAAAAAAACCCCAAGACCACCAACAAAAAAGCCTCCAAACAACAAGAAAAAAAACCAATCAAAAGCATTCTCAAAAAAAAAAAAAACAAAACATTAAAACACTGAAGAATGAAGACTTACATACTGAGATGCACTGAAGTTCCAAATCCAGCTTCTGGGATCTCAACACTTATTGTCCACCTGCTGATATAGCTTTGATAACCCTTTCCAGAAATAAATTACATAGGAATTTAAAATATATAGAAAAAATGCTGTGACGCAAATTAAAGCTTTGATAGTAATATATGGTAAGACCATTCTCCAAAATCCATTCCAGCATCTGTAGTTTACTTCATTTTGAGATGTATGCTTAGACAGCAAACAACCGTTCATGTAGCTTCACATCCTTTTATTTACACATTGAATATTTACCATGTAAAGTCTGCACATAGGAGTTGAGTGTGTAGCTTAAGAGAAAGATGAAAACCAGAGGATGGATTATTTTTCTGAGTCTGTCCATGAGGATGACTTGCTCCAGTTACACCCTAGACAAGAAATTTTATTAAAACTGTACTTTATTTTAAAAATGCTGTTTTATTACAAACAGGAACCATTTTAACTGCATACACCTGCTATCCTGAATTTATATTTCAATAAGCTGAGTTAGTACTCAAAATTTTATGGAACTCTCTGGAAACACTATTACTGATAATCACTCCTTCTTTTTTCCCTGCAATTTGTTAGGAGTTAAAGGATATGCTGATGTTAGGTGATTAAGACTAGTTGCCCAGCTTCTCCAATGTTGTACAACATTCTTAAAAGGTGATTCAGGTGTAATATTGATGGAAGTTAATTTAAGACCATAATGTGCTATATTATATTGAAATGAGAGAATATATTTGGATTTTTTTTAGTAACTTCACATGATTTTAACAGAGTAGAAATTAGTTAATAACAACTATGTTAAGCTTTTTTAATTCATTGTCGCCAATCTCTGTATTCAAGTTGTCATAAATACTTTTCAAAGTATAATCATATCTCATCATTGTAAAATGCAAAGAGTGCAGAAACACTTTTTAAAATATTTAAGAGACTTCTTTCTTACTAGCAAGGAGCATACAGGAAAAATTGTTCTCCATGTTATAGAGACATTGAGTTGGAAAGGTTATCAGATAAAATATGCAAAATAATTGATGCAAAACTAAGTCCAAATAAAGAATATAGTTCTCGAGAGCATATAGTACATTGTGAAGTATGTAAAATATTCTCTTATAGAGTAGGATAAAGATTTCAATAAAAACGAAGGTCGTAGGAAGGTACATTTACTTAACTGTGTTTTGCTTACGTATGATAACGATCAACCTTCTGTAAGACTTGGTCAAAAATGGCTGAAAAACCCTTTCAGAAAGATATTCCTAAAGCAAATTCCAGAAAGTAATTAACTGGAGTCACTCTAGTGCCTGATGCAATAGAGAATTAAATCTGTCACAATCCTCTGCAGTAACACATGCATCAAGAAAACCATATTCAGTCTCCCTTTCTCATACAAAACCTGAACAGTGATGTTCAAAAAAAGTTTCAAATAATCATTCATAAAACTGTAAGGCAGAGAAACACGAAAAGCACCACTCAGAACTTGAGCATTCAAAAGAGATGCAGTTTGTGTCAGCACAAGAAAATCTAGGCAGAAGTCATGCAAGTGGTATGATACAGCCAGAGCAAACTTAAAAGGGCTAGTTTGAAAAAAAAGCTTTCTCACCATGAAGTATCTTTGCAACCTGTCTCCAAGATCCTCTCAGCACTGTTAGATACTTAGGCTTTAATTCAGTGTCATCATCTTCCTTTATGCTGTAGTGGATGCATTGTTCCCTCTGATTCAATCCATTAATTCTGATACAGCAGAAATGAAAGACATTTTTCCTAAGTTTTTGATAAAAAAAGCAAAGTGTTTTAACAATGAAAAGGCAGCATATGGCACTTAACAAGGAGGAAATTCTTTGTTCATGCTAATTTTAATACTGCCTATTTAGACTAATGAATAACTTCCCTTTCAAGCTCTCTCAGGAGAAATGCTTTACACACAAAAAAGACAAAATTTCCTGGTCACACTGACTTCTATTGTCCACAGCCACTTTGCCACAACAGGCCAGGGACTGCCATTTCAATAGGAAAGAGACAGATCCCCCACTGTATCTTGCCTCTGATGTCAAAAAGCAGTGAGAACCCAGCTCCTTTCTGCATAGGATTCATTTTTGTACCAGCTCTTATGGAACTGAAGATCACTTCTATCTTTTGCAGAGACTTCACAAAAAATCTCCAACACTAACTTAAGTATCACATCCTGCTCTGTTCTCTCTGCTCACTTGGGCTTAACATACCCATTCTGCGGAAGCAGAATTCTTAAATATTCATCTCAGATGCTACATTTAAAAAGAAAGTGGAGTTAAGTAAAAGAAAAAAAGGAGGAAACACCTCACCTCACCCATTTACTCCCTAAGAGTGACTCACTCCAGAGTACCGAAGTTTTCATTTTCTAACACTCCTGCTGTTATTACCCCATAAAGTGACATTTGAAGTAACATCTAATGGCATTTACATGGCAACAGTAAAGAAGAATGGAGCACTTTTTTCCTTAGAAGTGTTCCAAGATCCCCGTTATGGGTGCAGCTTTTTCTCACAAGATCCACTCCAACTAAGGATTCCTACGCCCTGATTAACTAGAGCTGTTAAACTCTCTTAATGCAAGATCTAACACTTAGACAAGTGCAGCACATGCCTTTCCCAGACATTTTAGAACATGAAAAAGACATATTTTTTGTCAAGTTGATCACACTAATAGTAAATCTTTCATGTTTGAACAAGAAAACTGGAAGAGTAGCTAGAAGAGAAATCCGGTGGCCAGCAGCAGAGTCATGCAGGGGGGCGGCTGCGGGTTGCTGGTGGCTCCTCCGTGGTCAAAGAATGGCTCCTGTGGCAAAGGGCTGCTGGGTGAAATGGGGCAGACATACAGGGAAGGTGGGGGGCAGGCAGGGGAGAGGTAGCTCTGCAGGGAGCTGAACCCTCCAGGTGCTCCCTCCTCACCAAGAAACCAGAAACAGCAGGGAAAAATTATGGCCCAGTTGATTGCTTCAATGTGCAAAGACTCTTCCCATAACTCAGTCCTTTTAGGAAGACTATTGGTCAGACGGGTGAAACTTTCCTGGGCTTCGGGGCCTGCCTGCCTCCAAGGGGGTTCGCTTGCAGCCCAGGCATGGAAGTTTCTCCCCTGATCGGCTGTCAGGTGAAGTCTCCCCGGGGACACAGAGAGTTTTCAGAACCAAGTTTCCCTCTGTTTTCTCCTAGCTGCCTCCTGCACGTGGCACGTGTTACAGCTCCCAGCATCGGTACAGCCCCTATAGGAATTTTTCACCCCATGTCAGAAAATGGATTTGTAATGTATGTTGAGGCATAAATAAAAATTAAATTGGTTTCTCACATACTGTAAAAGGGCATGATCAAATAATGAAAATAAAAAACTAAGTGGTAAGGGGAGGTCTGAAGACCTGCCACCCAGGGTGCTCAGGAAAACAGCCTAGGAAAGCTCACACACACTGTGACTGTCACTGTGTCATTAGAAATAGATCAGGTCTGAAGCCACAGGAACAACTTCAGTAAGTCAAGAGAAGAGGAAAAGTGGAGACCAAATCTTCTAGGTTTGGCAGATGATAAAAAGGGAGGAGATCTAGAGAAAACAGCTTTGAAATGGTAGAGAATGTGTTCACATCTACAGGAAAGAATGTGGAGTGCCTCTGTTTCTCTGCAGAGGTTAAGTATCATACCACGTTATAGTAAAGATTTTGTATCATGGTTATTTGCTACTGGCACTATGGCAGTACTATAGTAGGAAATAAAAATTCTGTAAAGTGTCTTAAATTCTTTCCCAAACTCCACAAAATGTTAGTGGTACATTCACAGCACAGTGCAGCACCAAAGTCTAAATGCATTTTCAATGTGCTGTCTATAAAATTAGCAATATTTTTTTTAAAAAATAGTAATAACAAGAGGAGCTTACTTACATTCCCACATGAAATAAACTTCCTGCATAAGAGTGTTTATCTTTCTAAACATTATTATGAATATATGAAGGGAGGTAATAGACATTTCAGCCTTAAGGAAAAATGAAGACACAAAATGCAGGAAAAATTCACTTACATTAAAATAATCCTCATTATATTCTATTTTGAAAATGAACACTTATGCATTAAGTAGCCTAATAATTAGACTATGATATCTGGATCACTTCTACCAGACTTTATATCATAATCTGAAGCACTGGAACAAAGCTGAGTAATAAATGCATTTTCAAAGTTGCATCATAAAGACACAATAGTATTTTGATTCTTCAGGAAAATAGAAAATAGAATATAATATTTGAAGAGCCCAAATACATGTAAAAATAATCTTAATGTTATTTAAACATTTAAATCCAATACATCTAAAATAATCGATATTATACCAAACATTGCATTTTAGAGATACACAGAGCAGATTTCTTCTTATGACAGTGAAGACTATTTTCTTAAACTTGATTTTTTAAAAAAAGTATTTTCAAATACCAAGAAAGACACCTTTTCTTTTTTAATGTTTTCTTACGTCTAAGATGAGAAACTGGTAGGTGGAGTACTGCTGCCAAAATCTTATTTTGAAAATGTGCATCAGCATGGAAGGTTCACTTTTTGTGTGCAGACATTTAAGAACCCTTCTTTTCTGGTGAATGCGCTTAACGAAAAATATTATTGCCAGTCAATCTTTGCAATCCTGAAGGGAATAAAGATCAAGTTTTACTGTATGACTGTCAGGATCCGATTATTAAGGTTCTTAGAAATACCTCTGCCCAAATTAAGGTGCAAAGGAGACCATATGCCAGTCACTAGTATGGGTTTTATTTGATAGTAAATATGAGAAAGAGAGAGAGAAAGACAAAAAAGAGAAAGCAGGAGAAAATAGGTGGAGGGGACAGAAAGAGGGTGATGAAGACAGAATAAGGAAAATATCACCAATCCGTGGATCCCAACGATGTTCTCTTGATCCTCTCCAGCAGGTCTTGTTGATGGTGAAGGTCCCTTGAAAAGCATAGAATGCCCTGGGTCAATATACCCTCAAGCCAGGGGGTGATGTCCAGGCAAGTCCCTGGAGTTTTCCATTGTCTCTTGCAACAGGCTTTGGACCTGTTGCATCACATGCAGTGCTGTGGTGCAAGGTGTCTGGGGAGCACTTTGGGGGGTCTTTGATGGTCTCAGCTGCCTCTCATGTGAATGTCCTATGGATGTGGCCTGTGGGTTTGGTGGTTCCACAGCTGGGCCAGTTTGTGTAAGAGAGGATGGGTGTTCAGTGCCTCTGACCAGAGGTTTACGCCACACACCCAAAAAACCTCCTCCCTCCCACCCCACCCTCGGTTGGGGGAGAGTTTGTGTACCCCTGGCTTCTGTGAGCTGTGTTCTCCCCCCCCAACCTAAACTCAGCCAGGGATGATTCTCTCAGTGCAGCTGGTTGCTTTGGCCTTTTGTGGATGCATACTTTTCCGTCAGCCTGAGAAGATGGAACAATAGTTTTCCCTTTATCTAATCAGCAGTTTGACTTGCAGTCCAAAGTCCCAGTCTTCAGGGAGGCTTCTTTGGAGGCTTGTTTATAATGAACAAAACTTTATATCAATGTTTGAGGCATGAACTATTTCAGTTCATGACAAAGACATTTAGGGTCAGGAGTGACAATAAGATGATGATCAAGTTCACTCATCTTATGTTTTTTTAAGGGATGTATCAACTTCCTCCTAATATACTACACTTTATAATACTCGTCTTTAGACTTAACTGTCTGTATCAAAAGCAGTATGACCAAGGGAGATTATTACTTATTTCATGCTTGCTGACTGACAAATGTCTGTTTTCTGAAGAGACTAACATCAATTAAGATTCATTTTGTTGTTCAGTGTAAGTTACATGCTGCTTCTGTTCAAAAAAGCAAAGTTCACACATGCAGAGGTTTGCAGATGAGGTCCACCTGAAATACCCTTTCAGGTAAATACATGATAATTATGTGGGTATTCATAAACCCATATCACAAATCCAGATACTGCTTTAATGGCTGACGAATTTTCAGGGTCACAGGAAAAGATGTCAATAAAGCACTAAGTTCACAATGAAGCCCTCCTCTCAATCCGTTGTCATTCTGAAGTCCCAAGTTTAAGCATTCCTTCCTCATTTGAACATACACTCTACTATCCAACTTTCTTTAGGTGAATGACACACACAAAAAAGAAAAACTATGTTCAGGAGCTGCACTCTCTCCTTAAAAAGTGCAAATTTTCTGCCCATATAAGTCTGTGGCCCACAATCAAGAAATTACCAGCTGAATAGTCAGATGCACAACCAAAATGATGATCAAAATTAATAAAAATAATTTTATTTTAAAATTTCAAATAATAGTGGTGAATGGCTTTTAACACAAATGAAAATGATCCGTATGGGTTATGGTTTAAATGTAATGTAAATTATTTATCTTTTTGTGGAGTTCAAAAGAATTCAAGGGAAAGAAATCATACCCTCTCATTTCCAGAGGATTTCCTTTAATGTGTGGTGCATTTATAGTTAATTTCTAGTTCCCAACAACCAGTAATGAAAACTCTTACCTTTTTTCCTATGACATTTCTATAAGTTAATACCCTGAAATGGGATGAGATGAGAAAGAAAAATGCAGTTAAATTGAAATTCACCAGCATGTCTACCAACTATCTGTACTGCCTATATTGTGTCACCAGCACTATACTTAACTCTCCCAAATAGTAAAAAATATATTAAATAACATTTGGAAATTAAAATCTGATAATTTCTGAATTAATTCACTTGATGTTTTTGAATTGTAAATTTTACATGTAAAAATGTGGCCTTTCAAAAATAATTCTGCAATACATTAAAAATAAAATATTTTAATGTTATCTTACATTGGATTATGCTCAAAGATATTATAGAGGATGAACTTAATATAGCTGAGAGTTTTACTTCTTTATGTTCTGTCAGTTACCTTGAATAAACTCCTTTAAAAGTGATACTTACTAAAGTTATTTTTTATGATACTATTTATTTATAAAGGAAAAATGGTGTGCAAGAAAAAGATATAAAATGATTCAAAGGCATGCTTTAAGGAAAAAGCACTGAACAGCCAGGATTGTCTGCCACAATGCCCTCTTCTCACTGCTGTAACTAATGAAAACATCTAGGTGGAAACACAAGCCCTGATTTTTTAATTTCATATATCCCAGCCAGCTGGTGGGATATCCTTGGGTGCTGTTTGCCTGGCCAGGGCTGACAGGGTCTCTCAGCCACTTCCCCAGTGGTATCCCCAGGGCTGCAGCTCAGACATGCTGGGCAGTGGACCATGGGCCACCTGGAGAACCCGGCTCAGCCCCGCTCAGGGCCAGGGCAGCCCAGACACCCCCTTGTCCCCAGCAGTGGCAAAAATCTAGGTCAGGACATAAAAGAGACAAATGATTAACGTAAGAATCATCAGCCAACTCAGAACATGTCATGTTAACATGACAATTATGAAGAACTTTCTGGAAGAATGAGACAAATATCTTTGAGGTGTGTCAGCACCAATCCCAACTTGAACTATCCTAGAATAAAGCTTAAATTCTGCAGAAGTTGAACTTGTAAGGAGAAAGAAGTTACTTTGCCTTTGGAGCTCTTTTGCACAACCTTCCCCCCCCCACTCTTTATAACTGTTCTGCATGTTTGTTTGAAAACCATCAGTGCTATTCATGCTTGGCATTTATATTATACCATGCTTGGTGTATATATATATATATATATATATAAATAAATAATTGTATTATTATTCTTTTTATTATGTTTTTTTCACATGAAGTTCCCAAAGCTCTAGTTCATAAAGAGAACAGATAATGATTCCTCTCCCAGATGAATCTGATTTGTTACTGAAACATTTGGATAGCTAATCACACATATCTGTGTGTACCTATACATGGACATATCATCATATATATGATTATACATATACATATTTTACTCAGCAACTATATGTGCAATTAGCCATTGTTAGGCAACACATACATATATTTCTCTGTGCATGTTTGTGTATCTATACAGAAACACAAAAACATTGACATTTTCTTATCTTGTGAAGTCACAGTCCGAAACATTGACAAAGGCAAACACACAGTTGTGTTGTCCACAAAAACTTTTTCAGGAAGTCTCAAGGCAACAGGCTAGACGTGTCTTCGCCCAGAGATATATGTCTTGAGGCAATTGCAATTGCAAAGCAAACCAACGGTAAGCCTAAAATGTCCTCTGCCCCAAGAAATCACTTGGAAAGAAATGAAGGCAAAATTCCCTTCTCAAGATGAGATTCATCAATTTTGAGGATTAAATATGCTGGTTTACATTTTCTCTCATGTTAGCAGAAAATCAAGGAATGGCTTAATTAAGCCATAATACCAAATACTGAGAAAAAGTTGAGTTCAATTCAGTCACATACCAATAAATTCTGCACCTTTTTAAGCATGACAGCATAGATTTCTGACGGACACTAAATGCTTTAGGGTGTTTTTGAATTTTTATCACTTTATGAATTGAAGAAAGGCATTGAACACGGTAAGCCTTCTTGTTTTGATGAAAACTCCTCAATAACTCCAGGAAGAAGAAAGGCTGAAACCATATAATTTCTTGACCACTACTGCACCATTCACATTTCCGCTCCTTAATGAGCCAAGTTAGTAGATTTTTGTGTTCCCAATCTGAGAAACCCTTGCCACTGTCCAACTTTTAAACTTAGAAATTAAAACAGCTTGTCCTACAATACTTTGCATAATTAATTTTATGACAATTACATTCAGGAATCAAGGAAGTTAATATTTTTTGATTACAGGATTTTGATTAATGCTTACACTGTTTCATTTTAATAGCTATCAAACGTGATTCTTCTTCAAAACCCAGAGAATTTAAGTACAGAGCTAAAGTTACAACAAAGAAAAAACCAATAATCCTTCATCACCTCTGTCATACTTGTGATTGAATATCTTTTGTGCATAGGCTCTCATTGCAAGTGTAAATTGCCTGGGGTTGAAATCTGCCATGCAAGGCTGGTGGTCGAAATGAATCCTTAAGTATTCACAAATAACAAGACCTTTGCTATCACCAAAGAAGTTGCAAGTGTTCAAACACATTTCCCTGGGCTGAAAAACAGGACCCTCTGAGCAGTTTAATGTTCTTAAGTCAGTATCTTTGTCTTTCTGACAACGTTAATAAATTAGTGTTGGCATTCATGCTGTAGGACATAATCATCTTTGGCGTGATGACTGGTTATGCTAGACTGTGCCATATGTCAAAGAATTGCAAGAGCGTCAAAATTCTCTCACCCCACCCGAGTACAATCACGCTCTTTCACTTGAGGCAAGAATACAGCTTAATCCTAGAGCTTGGATTGAACTAGACTTCCCTTGTCTGACAGAAAGATGCTTATGAAATGCCATCTCACACCTTTTGCTACCAGGGCTTTTACATTGCCTTTGTTTAGGATGTTGCTAGTACCTTTTTGTTATTGTTGCTATATACATGCATATGTACATTTATGTATATGTAAAACAATCCAAAGATTTTGTCCAGTCAGACACACATACTCTGGAGGTTTCTCACCAGATATTTCTTGGATTTCCAGCACTGATATTTTCAGCCCAATTGCAGCACTTACCACAACATTTGGATGATGTTTTCCTGGTAAAAGAATACAAGATAAAGGAGTACTGTACAAAAACACATGGAAATTAAATTCAGAACGCAATAGCCCTTCTTAGAAATGGCTGTTCCCAGACCTTCCTTTGCCTCCCACAAATCAAGATTAGCCTTAATTTTTTGTTCCAAATAAGAGTTTTAAGAGCAATTCTTGAATCACCCCTCCCCCCTTCCATCTGCCTTTGAGCAGCGTGTAGGATGTGTCATGCTGGTGGTTATTGACGGCAGTGGATGTGGGTGCTGGTCTCTACTGCTTCGTTCCCTGAATCTCCAACACACCACTGAGACAGCTTAGCCTGCCCAGGTCTCTCCTCCACATTTAGAAGAAAAGTGTTTAATTTCTGTATCACTGAGGTTAGGAAAACTAAGTTTTGTCACTGCACTCCTAAGATTTCAGGCAGTTCTGGAGACATTTAAATTTTGCCTGCCATCATATCTCAGCAAGTAAACGTACCAACAGATCATCAACTAAAATATACTCTGCCTATTCACAAAAGGAAAATGCACTGGGGGAATACAGCATTTGGGAATAAGGCAACTGACAGAAACAGCACTGCAATTTATTGCTTTGCTTTTGTCTCAGGCAAGAAATAATTAGTCTCATTTAATAGGGTTAATTTAATATTATCAGTCAAATCACCTCAGCATTTTGAAGAGCACAATCTGTGGTATCCTGAAAAAAGGAGAAAATAGTTTTTCTATTTATATATTCTAAATATCAACTCAATTCAATTCTGTCATTTTAGCAAGATGTCCTACTTATACTTTCCTTCTGAAATGAGGCTAGAGCAAGGGACCTCCTCATTTTAGGGCAACAATGAAGATAACAAGCCAATTTGAAAGTAGCCATTTCAGGCTTATGTCTTTGGGGACATTATTTATAAGAGAAATAAATGTAGATAGCTCTCAGTAACCATGCTATGAAGTCACAGTCTTTCACATATGTTGTCTTATACACTGAGGTTTTCTAAACAGTTATTGTGTAAAGAATTACACAAAGTTCTCAAGTCTTAATTTCAAACAGTTTGTGATATATGGGGACAAAATGAAGTTTATAAACAAAAGATTTGACCCAAATATACAAACTTTCATTTCAATATTCACTAGACAAACAAAAATTGATCTTTGAAGATACCATTTTTCCCTTTTTGTTTCTCTACATGTGAAATCTCTTTTGCACACACAGGATAATTACTCTGTGTTCCTTTTCTTTTTCCTCCAAGTGGAGAAATTGGAATTACTTTCACATTGAAGAGGCAAAACTCTTCTTTTGCTGTCACTATGCCTCAAATTATTTAACTGCTTTTGTTATTTTTAGTTGTTTCAATCAACACGTCCAAACTTCATTTCCATAAACTGTTAAAGATATTTGCAGTCATGTAACTTGGGTTAGTAATATAAGTATAAATAAATATATCCATCAATATTTGCATAAAATAGATCTACAGGTCTGATTTTTTTTACTGTAATTACTTACTAGTTTAAACAGCATTTAAGATGTCCTGATTTCTTATATTTTTATGGTAATAACTGCTTTGATAATACCAACCACATTATTTATGAGCCTAGTGAATCTGAATGTGAAAGTATTCGGTTCTTCATAAGGCACAGTCATTACTGCTAATCAAAATTGGTACTGGAAATACTTGAAAATGCACAAAAATACTTCCCTGACATTTTAAGCCTATCAAAGGAACACTGTAGCTTCACAATTTTTAGATAAAACTTCCTTCCTGTGATTTTTATTTAGGAATTTCCTATTGAAGGATTGTATCAAATTGCTACCGAAAAAACCCAATTAATCTAGTATCAACTATTTCTCCCTAATGTGAAATAAAACATGCAGCTTTAGAGAAAAAAGAATAATACTAGCATTAATATTTCCTTTACTCTTGAATATTTCTCGTTAGCTTCTTTGTGCTCAATTTTATACTGTAGATTCATAGAATCACAGAATAATTTAGGTTGGAAAAGATTCTTAGAATCTTTAAGTCCAACCATTAACCCAGCACAGCCATGTCCACCACTAAAACATGTTCTTAAGTGCAACATCTACAGGTCTTGCAAATCCCTCCAGGAATGGTGACTCCATCACTTCCCTGGGTAGTTCCAGTGATTGATAACTCTTCTGGTGAGGAAATGTTTTCTAATATCCCATCTAAACCTCCCCTGGGGCAAGCTGATGCCATTTTTTCTCATGTTAGTATTTCTAACCTAGGAGAGGAGACTGAACTCCACCTGTCTACACTGTCCTTTCAGGGGGTTGCAGAGAGTAATAAGGTCCCTTCTGAGTCTCCTTTTCTCCAGACTAAACGTCCCCATCTCCCTCAGCTGCTCCTCATCAGACCTGTGCTCCAGACCCTTCCCCAGCTTCACTGCCCTTCTCTGGATGGGTTCCAGCACATCAGTGTCTTTCTATCCCGAAAGTTATCACAGGATTTGAGGTGGAGCCTCATCATTGCCCAGTACAGGGGGATGGTTACTGCTCAGTCTGGCAAGCCACAATGCAGGTGGGCTTCTTGGCCACCAGGGCACACTCTGGCTCACGTTCAGCTGTTGGCGACCATCACCCCCAGGTCCTTTTGCCCAGGGCAGCTTTTGCAGCCATTCTGCCCCACCCTGTAGCAGTACCTGGGGTTGTTGGCAGGCTGTTGTCCCGACTCAAGTGCAGGACCTGGCATTTGGCCGTGTTGAACCTCAGACCACTGGCCTCAGACTATCGATCCAGGCTGTCAGACCCCTCTGCAGTGCCTTCCTGCCCTCCAGCAGAACAACATTTCTGCCCAACTTGGTGTCATCTGCAACTGACTGAGGGTGCACTCGATCCCCTCATCCAAATCACTGACAAAGATATGACACAGGGCTGTCCCCAATATTGAGCCCTAGGGACACCACTTGTGACTGGCAGCCAAATGGATTTATCTCCCTTCACCACCACGCTTTGGGCCCGGCCATCCAGACAGTTTTTAATTCAGTGAAGAATGGACCTGTCCAGGCCATAAGAAGCCAGTTTCTCCAGGAGAGTGCTGTGGGAAATGGTGTCAAAGGCTTTATTACAGGCCAGGTAAGACAACATCCTTATGCTTTCCTTCATTTACTAAGCAGGTTACCTTCTCTTAGAAGGCCATTGGGTTGGTCAGGCAGGACCTGCCTTTCACTAACAGTGCTGGTTGGGTCTGATCCTCTGGTTGTCCTGCACATGCTGGGTGATTGCACTCAAGATGATCTGCTCCATGATCTTCCCCAGCACTGAGGTCAGACACCCCTGTAGTTCCCCATAACTTCCTTCCAGCTCTTCTTACAGAGGGGTTCTCCATTTGCTGCTTCCAGTCTTCTGGGCCCTCCCCGGTTAGCCAGCACTGCTGGTAGATGACTGAAGTTGGCTCATTGAGCTCTTCTGCCACCTCCCTCAGAACCCTTGGTTGCATCCCACCCAGCCCCTGAGGCTTGTGTGTCTCTAAGTGGTGTAGCAGGTCACTGACCTTTTCCCCTTAGATTATAGGGCTTCATTCTGCTCCCCATCCCTGTCTTCCAGGTCCAGGGGCAGAGCACTCAGGGAACAACCAGTTTTACTATTAAAGGCTCAGATAAAGAAGATGTTAAGAATCTCAGCACTTCTCCCATCCTTTCTCACTATGTTTCCCCCTGTGTCCAATAAAATATGGAGATCCTCCTTAACCCTCCTTTTGTGGTTAATGCATTTTTATTGTATTTTATGGCAGCAGCCAAATTAAGTTCTACTTGAGTTTTGGTGCTTCAAATGGTGCTCTTCCCTGCATACTCTCCTGATATCATTTCAGTCCTCCTGAGTTGCCCGTCCCTTATTTCAAAGCTCACAACATTTTTTTCTGTTGAGTTCCAGCCAAAGCTCTCTGTGCATCTGGCTCACCTTTTGGCACATGGGAATTGCCATTTCCTGAGCCCGTAAGACTTCCTTTCTGAAGAATATAAGAATACTCTTAATATCATAGTAATTATGAGGTAGTGGTAGGAGAAGGAAGAATTTAAGAGACAGATAACATTACCTCTTATTTCCAATTACTGCTTTTTGATTCTGAAGGCAAAATTAGGAAGCTAAAAACATGGATTTCTTGTACTTATCACTCTCTGTCTTCTGGTCTACTTCCTGTGCCAGATGAAGCATTACTAGCCAAACATTAAAGGATTATACATTGCATATGAAGTTCATACATCCAAGCTATTAAATTAGAAGAAATAAAAACATTTAACAAAAATAAGAGTTGAAATAACAGGTTTGTTAGGAATTTCTGTTTCCATTTGTGAAGTGGATAGGTACTGGTTTTACTTGTTTTGTAAACTGGTATATGAAATAAATTTTACCTAAGCTTGTAATAATCAATACTGCTCAGTCACCGACACCACAAGTGAAATTGCAGTATAAGCACCAGCGTCAAGGAACATGCACCAACCTCAGTCAGTATGCATAGAGCAGATGCTCAGCAGTGCATATAAGAGTAACAAAAATCTCTCAACATCTGTGAAGCTCAGAACCCCAGATATTGACTCTTAGTCTTTTTTTGGGTTTCAGAAAAATTTTCATTATTGTACTTCTTCAGGTCAGAGTTGATTAGGGTTTGGGTTTATTTTCTGGTAATTTTTTTTGGACTTTGAAATAATCTTTTAAGAGAACCATCTAGTTGACCACTAAGGATCACATACAGAAAACTTGCAAATAACACCAGTTTGAAAACTCATAACTGAAGTGCATATTCTGAAAATTCCTTTTGTATGAGTAAGTTTAATATGTGGATATTTTCACACAAAATGAAAGGATCCCATTTCCTGTTACAGCAACTGCTGTAAATCACCAAACCTCCATTTGTCTTCAAAGGGACTCGGAACTCACAGTATACTTTCAGTAGATTCCTTCAAAGGATAAAGTTCTTGGAATTTACTGAACAGGTTAACAGAATCATAGGATATAAACATATTCACAAAAAAAAAAAATCAATGTCTTTTTCAGTTACAATGTGGCATATTTAAGTACTTGCCTGCATACAACCTAAGACAGCAAATTTCATCTACTATCTCAGGCCATAAGTGTATAGAGATAAGCTACTTTTTGTGAAGTCTAGTGTGCTTGTTCAGAGACTGGAAAGATCTGCAATAAGAGAACTGCTACCTGTTTATGTAGAAAGCCAAAATAATGCAGTCTTCTGTAGCTGATTAGTTCAGGAAAGAAAACCAGGAAGTTTTCAAAAAGTAGAAAGATTTGATTTGTATTACATTTTTCAAAGGAAGTTAGAAGAAAATTACAAGATCGCAATGGCAGCATTGTTCTAGGAGGGGAAAACAAAAAACAATTCTTGAATCCAAGTGGGGTCTCTATTTTTTTTCACTCACACAAATAAAAATGCATGTTTCTACTAAAATAATAAAATAATAGTATAAAAATGTTTTTATTTACTGAAACTCATCCATTTGCTATAAGTAGTGTGAAGGTGTGTGAGTTAAAAATTTATTTTTATTTGTTTTTCTTTTTTTTTAACAAATGTTTGCTTTCTTCAAGACTTAAAGGCTTCTGTGGTTTAGAATTCCACCCATGTTACTATCACTTGTATCAAGTCAGGACACATATAGCAAGCAATGCCTCATTATAAGTCTATTTCTGGATGATTTATTAATGGCTGCCACAAATGTGACAGAAATACATTAAGGATATTTCTACTTGAATTTGAGAAGTAAAACTCAGAGACAAGCTCTAGAAACTGCTCACACTTTACAAATCAAAAGTATTTTCTGACGACGGACCCACATGTTCCTAAGGCACTGGTTTCAATGAAAGCTAAACCACTTTTCCCATTCAAAATAAGTTTTAGAAACTGAAGGAAATCTACAGAGGCTTAAATTTAAAAATTAAATCCAGATTTTGTGGAGACATGTAATTACTTAACTATGCATCTATAGATTTCATGTTATTCCTTTATATAATTATAAGTGCTTGCACATTTCTAGAGCTTTGAATTGATTCAAGTACTTAACCTTAAGGACCTTAGCCAAAACTGAATATAAGAGATATATATGAATATATTTGTGATGTATGTAATATCTAACTTAGAATTTCATTTTTATATGCATGATATTTTATTGTATCATATGGAACTTCCCATACTGAAACTAGAAAGTTTTGATGAATTTCAAATTAGGCAGCTACATTGTATTGGTCATTATTACTTTAAAAAAAAACCGAAACAAAATCAAACAAGCAGGGAAATACCACTTTCTTACTGGTCAGACAATAGAACGCTAGGAAAGAGCCATCCAAGCTGCAATTCTGGCGACTGGCCGCCTTCATACACACTGTGTATGCACGTAACTACACAGTCTCTTCTAAACTGTCATTAGCGCACACTCCTTGTAAAATTAGGAATTAATTGGATGCAAAGCAGTTTCATCATTAATAAATTCAAAGTCCGTTACATCCGTTAGGTTGCAGGAATATCATTTTTCCTAGGTTTTCTGTCTAGTTACTTATACCTACCAAATATGCAAATTAGGCATTTAAGAATAATCACTACCAGTCAAACTAGAACTCATTAAGCAATTACTGACTAAATTCAAAAACAGTGACAGACAAAGATGGGGAGAAACAACACATGCAACCAATTTCTGCAATTATTGGAAAGTAGAAATAACTTACAGGAAAAAACAATACTCCTGCATATGTGAAAATGACAATACTTTCCAGATTTAGAGATGTTCTCAAGTCCAAAAACAGAAAAGGTTATCCTCTCTTTAATGGCAAATCATGTTAAAGCATTTAAATTACTTAGAAAATGCTTAAGAAAATTCAGGTACCTAAAAGAGGCTGAGAACATTTGTTACCTTTGTTGTTTCCTTTTGTTTTCTTGGGTATCTACCCATCTATCCATCCTGACAGTGCAATTTGCCAGTAGCTCTAATCCACTCTATATGTGAAGCTGGAACCAGTAATCAATGTCTGTTCAAGATTCAGATGCACAGAGACCTCTAGGGAATGGAGAGGTGTTTGGTTTATTTTATAAGGTAGCCAAAGAACACATTATTTTCACCTCTGACCTTTATATGAAGCAGTCTGAAGAAGGAAAAAGCGACTTCTTACGCTTTCTTTTCACTGCAATCTCTCATTTTGACCTTTCAGCAGTCCTGTCATAGTAGGAAGATCCAGGGAAGATTAAGCTAAGGACATAATCCATACCATTTCTTTCAATAAGCAGCAAGAACAATCCATTAACACAATTAGATAGCAAGCACAATAAAGGAGAGCACAGTATCACAGACCTGTAATAGATTTCGTTTCCTGTTTGGCAGGATTATGTTCTATCTTTGGCCCAAGCCTGCTGAGGCAGGTGGAATTACAGACACAGGAACCAGAGCCTACTCATCATGGGGCTTCTTTCTTGTTTTATTCCTTCTGAGGACCTCAGCTTTAAAATTTGTCAATTTCAATCATGGCTATAATTTAGGGCTAAGATTTAGGAGATGTGAAGTCCTAATTCTCAAACTCTTACTGCAGTGTACCTGCTATAAGTTAAATACACATAAGTACTATGCTTTAGCACAGTGAGTTATCCTTGGAGACACCCAAAATCAGATATGCCCTCAGCAATCTGCTCTAGATAACCATGCTTGAAGAGCAGAGTTGGGCTAGACAATGTCTAGCTGTCCTGCCAAAAACCAACCACTCTATGGATTTACTTGCCCCTTCTAGAGCAAACAAAAAGTCTCAGCAACCCCAATAAAACCAGAACACAATCACCCAGCTCTGCCCTTTCTACTGAAACACAAAATGCGCGATGAGCTGAACCAGTGATCACTGCTCTTCCCTGACTCTGAACCTGTCTCTTGGACAGCATCACATCCCAGTTTGCTTCCCAGTGATGTGGCATCACTCACCCTGTGTGGGACACAGCACAGAACATATATGTAGTATTTGCTATCTTTCTAACTTATTTAAACATGTTTATAAAGATAATCCTTTACATGTAATACTTGAGGCTGCAGAAGATGCAACATGAAGAAAAAATCAGAAAGCAGTGTTCTTTTCCCAGCAAAGGGGAAGAAGGGCCTGATACTGATGCCAAATTGATTTTTGCCAATTCAGCATCAGTACTGTCAAGCACAAACACCAATAACTTGCATTACCTTTAACCAAGTGGCAATGGAGGAACAATTCTCCCTTCTCCCTTTCCTCCCATACTTGAAGAGGACATAACTGCTTTTTATATCTTACCTTTTTCTCTGTGCTTCCACCAAAAAATGCACTATTTTACATATTAGTTATTTTCTTTTTTGCTCCCTAGGGACACTTTGGCACATCTTGAGTTTGCTCTCTTTAATTCACCAATAATTTGTCATTTTTTGGTTTGGGTTTGTACCATTGGGGTCTTTAATATTGTTTTGCACTTGTGCTCTCAAGGCATTTGCTATCACGTAGTGGCTTTGCTCTCAGCAGCCCTTGCCATTGCATGAATGAGAGGTGAACTCTGAATTTGGCAAATTTCTCCTCCACTTTATGACTTAGTTTGGTTGACAAGGTGTTGTTCGGTCAAAGACTGGATTCAATGATTTTGCAGGTCTTTTCAAATATTAATGATTCCATGATCCTGTGAATGCGAGGCATATTTCCCAAAGCAGCTGAGCAATAGCACCTCATACTTAAAGAACGAACAGAGAGAAGGGAGAAACTCCACTCTGCAATGAAATCAACCCTTATTTATGCTGTTGTAATTACAGTCAGAATAGCAGTGTCAAGTATTCCCCTGTTACTGGGAACCTGTCCATTGCCTAATCGGTTGGTGGAGGTTAGGGTTTCTCCTTTTTTTTCCCTTCCTTTTCTTTCTCTCAGGGAATTTTCTCTCATTTGTTGCCTAAGAGATGGGAACAACCGATACTTAAGAGACAAAGGATGTGGCTGGGAGGAGGCAGAGGGGGAAGGCTGGCTACCCTCCTAGTTGGGTGGCATTCTCTTTGGAAGTGCAGAGATACTGCAAGATTTTGGCTGGGGAAGTGAAGGGGCTGGGCTCTACTCCTCGTTCTCTCTTGCTCTCGGGATGGAGGGGAATGATTGAGTTGCTGCTACCATGGGGAGAGTTCACTGCCACTGCAGAATGCAGCCCTCAACTGTTTCTTCCTTACCCTGGGTGGGCATTTGCTCGTAAGAGCAGCCGTTGAACTGCGACCTTTTTTTGACATCCAATCTCACTGGAAAGGACCCTCACCACCAAATCAAGTGCCTCAGGGGAAAACCCGGGACCCCGACTCCCTCCTCCTGCCCCAAGGGAGCGTCTCCCAGCTGTTTGCAGGAACCCAGCTGCCACTGCACAGCTCCGCTGTTTTTTTCTGCCGCTGTTTCAGGTTTTTTGCTACACTTTAACCCCGTGGCTCCTGCTATGCCTGTGGAGTTTTTGCTACTTTTTTTTTGGTACCTGGGGTGTGCCCGTCTCTGCCATTCCAGCTGCTGCACTGAGGTTCCCCATACAGTCCATTTCACCATCCGGAGGGGCACCACGATTGGCTGCCCCAGTGAGTTTGCAAAGGAAAATCCCTTCTCTGTCTCTCCCGCCGGCTCACCCGCCATTACTACGTGCAGAAGTGGCTGAGGCCACGCCACAGCGCCCCCTGCAGGCGCGGGGGAATCATCGCACCCACCCTGCCTGGCCGGGAGCCACCAGCGCCCCTGCCGGCTGTGACCGGAACTGCACCAAAGGGGAAGGTGCCTGCAGCCGAGAGAAGGCGCTGCTGGGTCTCTGCTTCTGTTTGTCGTTGCTGCCAGTGTTGTTGTTTGTTTGCTTTGTTATATATATGTATTTATATATACACCCCCTCGTAAAGAACTGTTATTCCTTTTCCCAAAGTTATTCCCTTATTCCCAAAGTATATTCCAAAGTTATAATAATTAGGAGGGAAGAGGGTCACATTTTCCATTCCAAGGGAGCTTCCCAACCAGGGCACCCAGCATCTGTATTAAATACTACCTCAATTCACCAGAGAGACCACAGTGATTCTGGCAGACTCTAGAGACAAGGTAACGAGAACCACTGTCTGGGTTTAGAATATACAACCCCTGAGTGTTTCAGACTCGGGCCAGATTTTACTTCTAATCCAGATTTCAAATATGATCTAAATGTTCATATTAGCAGGCAAAGCATATTAATTCATGATCCACATTTAATTGAATGGTGTAAGCCATGTAGAAATGACAGGTGCTTTTATCACATTTTATAGAATCATAGAATGGCCTGGGTTGGAAAGTATTTAAAGCTCATCTAGTTCCAAAGCCTGTGCCATGGGCAAGGACACCTTCTACCAGACCAGGTTGCTCAGAGTTTAATCCAACCTGGCCTTGAACACTTATAGTGATGGGGCAGCCACAGCTTCTCTGGGCAGCCTGTCCCAGTGCCTTATCACCCTCACATCAAAGATTTTCTTCCTAATCTCTAATCTAAACCTGTTCTCTGTCAGTTTGAAGCCTTTTCCCCTTCGTCCTGTCACTGCAGGCCCTTATAAATAGTCTCTCCTCATCTTTTTTGTGGGCTCCCTTCAGGTACCGGAAGGCCACAATTAGGTCACCCCAAAGCCTTCTCTTTTCCAGGCTGAACAGCCCCAGTTCTCTCAGATTTTCTATTTTATTTTTCCCCTCTCATTTGAGAGCCACTTTCACAAGACCAAACCTCACGCCACTAACCTGCCTAGTTAGAAAATCCTGGTAGTACAGAAGCATGAAAATAATCTCTGATTCTCAGGTCTGCAGGCAGTGAGTATTTGTGAACACACCAAACCAGAACTCACCTTGTAGAGATCCCTGCAGAACAAACTGCCACAGGATCAGGAACAGGCTGTGCTAATAGCCTTCTGTGACCTCTGCACACTTTAGTTCTGATCAAGCCCCATTTTAAGGGTGCTGCTATGGAAAGACAAGCCCATAGTATATTTTTAATGCCGTGTAACAACTCTCACATATTAAGAATTAAGAAGAGATCAGCTTTCTGCTTGCAATCTTCTTAGGAGCAAAACATAGAAGTATGATTCTGATTTAGCACATCATTAAAAAAATCCAACTGTCTAGCATTCCTTTTCATAACAACTACAGCGTAACAGATAGTAGTCTAGTCTCCCAATATGATTTTTTATCTTGTATTCCTTACCTGTATGTCTTTATGTACAAAACCCTTGCATTTTTTTTGACTACTCTGTTTTCACTAAATTAGGATGCTTTGCAGAGGGTCTTGGAAAAAATAATATTCCATGCTTAAATAACTTTAAGATGCATAAATAATTATTGTAAAATCAGATTTGTCACAATGAATACATTATAGATCAAAAATTATCATCATGCAGTATCTCAGCCCATGCATCTACAAGGTTAGCATTGTACTCCATACTGTATAGAACAGGTCATGATGTAAAAGTGAAATTATGTTATTGGTGGGAAAAGTCTACAGGCATTGGAAGAACTGTGACTTTACCCCAAAAATAATTTTTCTGATTATTTCTCAGAAAGGAGATTCTGCTCACTATGAAATTAAAAACACATTTCAGTAGGCGTCAGTGTTGAGTATCAAATGCTAATAAATAAATCAATATATCACCTATCTTTTTAGCTCAGAATCTTCTTTTTTCTTAGCTTTAGAAAAAAAACCTGATCTGATTTGAACACAGAAGTAAAACTCACGGCAATGTATCATGTACCTTTTGTTGCTCAGAAACAGCACCACACACTCAATTTCCCATTTTTATGAGATATAAGAACACACACAGTGTTGAAAACAAACACATTCTTGTGCCAGATACTGCACAACACTATGAAAACAACCTAAACTCAGATACCAAACAGGTTTTTTGAATGAGAGAGTCTGGACAGAGTTGGGCACACAAAGCAGTTGAGACACAAGTGAATATATGTTAAAGTAACAGAATAAATTAGTCAGAATAAAGCAATGTAAAACTACTGATAGCAAAGAGAATATGAACATCAGATGTGTCAAGGCTGTATTCCTGTCTGACTTGAATTGTCTTATGCTTAGCTATAAATTCTGAATGTCTTCCTGGCTCCATTTATCACTAAACTGAATAGATTCAGGTCTTGTTATTAATGTTTAATATAGACATGATAAAGCTTTGTGACATCTGTTTCAAGCATTATTTAATCCATTAAATAAAACATGAAAAAATTAGTAAAGTCTACTAATCTTACTATGGAGCACATAAGTCTTTGACTGCCTCTCCAAATAGAACTTTAACAGGAGACTTTATCGTTGATGTATCCTGTTAGCACATCATTTTGATATGTTCTACAGTAAATGAAAATACTTAAGGATTTTTAAAATAGAAATAGGCCATTATTCTGGGTTGAAAAAACAGCTGTTTCATCTCTTCTTTATCACTCTCTGATTTTTTTAAAATTGTTATGAAATACTCTGATTTTCTACTAAGTTTCCAGATGTTTATAACTCATGGAGCTTGCGTACTGCTAAGACACTTTAATGACATGTTACGTTATAAACATGAAATCTAAACATTTTATGTGTCCATACGTCAGTGTAACCACTATATAATAGTGCTTTAACAATGTACTATTGATTGACAGAAAGCAATATAAGAAATGTAATGATAATAATAAAAGATAGTTTATTCCTTAATGCAGTTTACAATGGAGCAGAAACGTGCTTTGATGATTTTAAGATAAGCATGCCTCTCTCCAATAAGACACACTGTAGTTAATATCAGTTCCACAAGTAACTCAAAAGAAACTCCTGTCTTTATTGTCCTGGTTGACAGGTGAACAAAACAGCAGAATTCCAGCTTCATTTATAGCAAAGCACACAGGGAATAGTAACAGGATAGTAAGGAATAGTAACAAAAGGTGTGCAACATGTTAAAAGTCACACACAGAAGCACCAAGGTGAGTTGGGACATTCCCTGCATTAGGCAAAATCCAACAGAATGACTTCATTAAATCCAGACACATGGAAACACATGCACACACACGCAGGTATGGATGTATGCATGTGCCCACTTTGGGCAGAGATAATTCTGATCAGCAAATCTTGTCTTTCATCATCACAGACAGTCATTTACTATGACTAGACTGCAGTCTAAGAGGAACCTGTGTAATCTGCATTTTGGTCTTCACTACAGTATCTTTCTTAGGATTATGTAGTATTTTTCTTAAGAAAGGACAGCAATGTGGTTTCTGTCAGGTACTCATGCTTTGTGATTCATCATCCTTTTAAGGTGAGGTTAGTACAGAAGCTCAGACAGTTGTTAGTGGGAAGTGCGGTTTGGGACTTGTGATACAGATTGAACAGGTTCACCATGCTACCTGTGAGACAGAAAGTATTCTGAGGAAAAAACACCCAAAACCATGCATATATTTTTCTTAATATCAATCTGCTTTGAACACCCGGAAATTTCACCTTTTAAGAACTTCAGGTCCGAGTAGCTACTTAAGACCCTATGTTCATCGCAAGTTTGCATGACAATTAAGGAAGATGGAAGTAGGACAGACAAAAAGATTCACTAGTTTATTACTGTTACATTGCTATAGTATACTGATAATTCATCAATCAAAAGAAAGCTTCACCTTGTTGAAAGTATAAAAATCTGCATCAGAGATATGTGCGGTCTAAGAAGGATTATGATTATTTATGATAAAATTCTTTGGTCCCTTATCTTAAATTTGGTTTGGACAAAACCCACTGGCTATCATTTTTCCTTCCAATAGCTTTCAGAAGCATAGCCATATCCAGTATCCAAACCCAGGCATTTCCTATTCTGTGAATGAAGTGAAGCTGGCATTATTAGTAGATGAGCAGCAATGTTTCCTAATTTGTTCACCCACCCCAGCCAAGATGTGACATTGTCCTCACCCCATAACATGCATAAATCAGCTGCTTCAGAATATCCTCACAGGTGGATGCTGGAAACAATTGAAGTTGTCACACAATAAGGAAAATCAAGGGAGGGGTGGGAATGGGGTGCATTTTATGTGATTGAAAATATGGTTCATGGTTCAACTCTGCACATAAATTAAAACACATTTCATTTATTCTTAAATGCCCCTGTTACAAAATACAATTATGATCCCATCTTGCCTCTTTAATCCACCATTGTAATTCTTTGAAAGTGTCTTCATATAATGGTGGGTTTTCAGTTTGGTGTGATTGCAAACATGCTGAATTGAGTTTCTGTCAAGAGATAGAAAAGAATGACTCCACTTTAGTCTTGAACTACATGAGTATTGGTTTCAGAAGAAACACTGAAATAGGGGGAAAGGGATAATTTTATAGAGAAGAAGAGAAACCAGGTTAAAAAAAAAAAAAAAACCAGCCTGGTTGCTCTTTGATATTTGGAAAAGCTGAAATCTCTTCCTGACTTCCTAAGCATGCAGT
The DNA here is from genome assembly GCA_013397795.1 of Orthonyx spaldingii. Classification (NCBI taxonomy): domain Eukaryota; kingdom Metazoa; phylum Chordata; class Aves; order Passeriformes; family Orthonychidae; genus Orthonyx; species Orthonyx spaldingii. Next base: position 851,984 of record VZTJ01003710.1, on the reverse strand, counting down.
TAGAAGAATAATGAAATTGATAATGTTACTTTTCTATTCAATAAGAAAGAAAATTAATTTTTGATTTTTTTCCACTCTCCAGGCTGACACATGTAGATGTTTATTAAAATTTCATAGGTACTCAAAGTCCCTTGTCTTCTCTGTTTTTGTCTTTATTCTACCCATTACCTACTGATTTTTCTTTTCTTTTTTTTGTTTAAACACTTACACCAGTTTAAAAAGCACATAGCTGACCTGTTTCAAATTTGCAACCACTATATTTCAAGAAATATACACAGTGCTAAAATAGTTTTAATAATTCAATCTTTCCTAAATCTCTGATCTCTCCATTGGTCTACAAGTGTTTGCAACAAAGTAGAAAGTCTTCTAAAACGTCAATCTTGCAACTGAAGTAGTCAATCTCCTTGATTTTATTTTGATCCAGGCATACACTTTAAAATCAGCAGAACATGTACATGAAGAAGAAACTCCCAAGTATTACTCAGTATTCACTGTTCAGGCTTCAGATTTGCACTCAGAATGAACCACTGTATGGTATCATTAAGTTAAATGTAACTACATGGACAAGAAAGTAAAATTGCATTTGTACCATAACTGAAAGTCAGCATGGTACATGTTATTATGTATATTTACAAATTTTATAATTTTTTAAAATTGTATTTATTTTAATCATGTTCATGAGCATATATATTTTATATAAAAAACGCTTTAAAAACTTATACTCTCTGAAAAAAGATTGTCTTATGTGAGAAAATATCCCAAGCCTGGTGATAATGCTTTTTACAGAAATGTTGCTGTTATTGTAGGGAGAGGAAAACATTTCAAACTTTCTGAAATGGTGCAGAACACAGAAGTACTCCGTTACCTTCCTACAAGGCATTCCGTGATCAGCTCTGGTCAGCGAGAGGCACTTCCACTACTTCTGGATTCTGGAGTACTGGCTTCCAAATTGGCTCATAAATCATCTCCTGGGGACACTCTTAGAATAGTTCAGACAAGGTGCTGAAGTGTGAGGCAGTCATTAAAATTGAATCAATTTCCCAGAGAACTGGTATATAGAGAACCAGACACTATTCAGAGTTCTCTTTTATCATGAAATCTCTCAGCTTACATTAAAATAAAAGTGCGAGGTTGTGTTTACGGTATTCAAAACCAGAAAACTGACGCTGTAGCTGAAGAAGCTTATCTACACTGTAGCTGAAAAAGCAAAAAAGCTGTGCTTAAGAGATTTACTCTACATTCAGTATGAAGTGTCTAAGCCTGCACTTGACTTCCTGTAGAAGGCTTTCCTGACACACTGTTTGTCATAAACTGTTCTGCCAAAAAAATCTCATCCATTCATCACCAATAGGGTTTACTTTGTGGGTGTGCTAGCTTTTACAGTTAACTTCCTTTTGGTATTTTGTATAGGGCTTAGACTGATTTAATCTTTCTCTCCCTTCAAATAAAATAAATTGTAAAAAACCAAACTCACTGAGGAAATAAACTCCTCTTTCTCTAATACACACATTAAACAAATTCCTTGGTGATGCAAATGTTCATCAGATTGAGTGTCATCTCCTGTACCCAACTGAACTCATGCAGCTGCTTTCAGCAACACAATCACAAGTCTCTCATCATTCCCTATACAGAGTGTGAAGCAAATCTCCAGTGGGGGTTATATTTCACATCAGTCTGTATGCTAACAAACATACTCGTAAAAAATTCTCAAAGGGTAAAAGGTATCTAGTTCAGACACCTGAGAGGAAATTTTAACCACTTGAAAATGACAGTGGTTTGGTGATAATAATAGATACTCACTATTGAGAGATACTGCAACAGATATTTACAAGTCAATCACTTAAATATACTGAAGATTTCAAAAGGAAAGTCATTATGATAAGTAAGATGGGAAAACTTCCAAAAAAGGTCAATATTGTACAGGTTTTGCCCTCCACAACCCAAGAAATTCCATAAAAGAACATTTTTCCATTGTCTATCATTCTATTCTGACTTGCACTGATGTCAGCATTCCTCCTCGAGATGTGAAACATCTTTTCTTTTCCAGAAGTGACAGGACAAGAACTAATGGTACAAATTGAAAGAGGGTAAATTTAGATTAGATATTAGGAAGAAATTTTTTACTGTGAGGGTAGTGAGGCACTGGAACAGGTTGCTCAGAGAACCTGTGGATGCCCCATCCCTGGAGCTGTTCAAAGCCAGGTTGGAAAAGGCCTTGAGCAACCTGGTCCAGTGGAAGGTGTCCCCGCCCAACTGAACGAGTTGACCTTCAAGGTCCATTCTGTGATAACTTTCTATGTGAGAAGTCTAGTTATATTCGTGCACATGTATGCATAAATACGTACACATTTCAATCACACAGAAGGGGAAAAACAGAGTGAAAAGTGGAGAAAATTCTGAGTTGCCATGGTTATATTTAGATAATGTTCACCACATTTCATCACATCTAGGATCACAGAATCATAGAATGGTTTATGTTGGAAGGGACTTTAAAGATCATCTCGTTCCAATCCCCCTGCCATGGGCAGGGACACCTTGCACTAGACCAGGTTGCTCAGAGCCTCATCCAACGTGGCCTTGAACTCTTCCAGGCATTGGGCAGCCACAGCTTCTCTGAGCAACCTGTGCCAGTGCCTTATCACCTTCACAGGAAAGACTTTTTTCCTAACGTCTATTCTAAAATGACTTTCTTTCAGTTTGAAGGCATTCCTCCTTGTCCTTTCACTCCAGGCCCTTGATAAATACTCTCCCTCCATTTTTCTTGTAGGTTCCCTTCAGATGCTGGAAGGCCACAATTATGTCACGCCAAAAGCCTTCCGTTCTCCAGGCTGAACAATCCAGACTCTCTCAGCCTTTCTTCACAACAGGGCTTCTCCATCCTTTTGTTCACCTTGGTGGCTTCATCTAGCCTGGCTCCAACAGGTTCCTGTCCCTTGCTGTGCTGGGACCTCAGAGCTGGATGCAGCACTGCAGGTGGGGTCTCAGCAAAGCAGGGCAGAGGGGTAGAATCCCTTCCTTCAACTTTGGAAGAACCAAAGAAGTGACAGTCATAAGGAACAGATAATACCATGTATTCTCTCTGGATGAGATATTAATCTTTCCAGAGATACTGCATCTTACAGGGGCTTTTGATATTGTGCCATCAATCTTTGCATTGCTTTGAGTGATACTTGATGTCATAAAAACAACAAACTTTGGGGGATTATTTCCGTTCACAAAAAAATGCTTAATTGCTCTCTCTGCAGATTTTCACTGTTTATGTACTCCTGCATTTTCAACACCAACACAATCTCAAGGAAAAAAAAAAAAAAGTGTGGGTATGAGAACCTACATCTCAATACAAGTACTGTATAAAAACTGTTCTTTCCTCCTAAAATGAAGTATTCCTTCACCTATATGAAAGGAACACTACAACAGAAATACAAATAGCAACAAATAACTCATTTTGTTCCCCAAACATTTTTTTTTATATTTAGCAAACCTTGTGTGTTCATTTGTGTGCTACTTGATGTCTTTTTTCATCTAGTGGCCACCACTGACAACAAGGATGAATTTCTATAAATCTCAACATGATTTGGGCACCTTGGGCACAAATATATACAACATTTTAAAGCATGATGTGAATGATTTCTCTTCACAGTTATGTATTTATTGTCTGACATGGAAATTATGTTACTTTAAAACAAATAAAAAAATAGCTTTACAGGAGAAATAGGTGTATGTGAACTCACTGAGAGGTCAAGTCTGTTTGTTATACATATGAAGTACGGGAATGTCAATAGTTTTTCACATAACAGTATCAGTATTACACACTACATGCATATCATTCTGATTTTTTTTAATTCTAGAACTCGCAATTAAAAGTTACAGATGAGTTTTCATCAGATGTTGTGAAAATGTGTATGAATTACATCTTACCATAAGACTTCTAGAGTTTTATTCTAGCAAATACTATTTCATAGTAGATTTTAATACCTCTATGGATGATTTATTGATGCTATTGATATATTATAAAATGAGTACCAGACAAAAGGTATCCTTTTTTAAGTAGTTATAATAGTACAAGATCCTATGGACTTGTAGGAACCAGAGCAGACCATACCTGGGTTACCTACGTTACATTCTCCCTGCAGAAGATTCATCCTGCATAGGATGCAAAATGAGGTCAGAATTTAAATTAAAAGCCCCCCCCCAAGAAAGCCATCCCATTCTGTAGTTGTGACATTTATGTGCTTCAATTCTATAGTGCTGTCAGTGAAAGAAGCTACCTAAAGAAGAAAAGAACAGCATTATCATCAAAACTTATGATACTCATTAAGTCTTTTGATGAGCATAGGTGAATTTAATTGCTCTTCAGAGCCTGGAAGATAAATCGTAAAACCTGCATACAAAATTAACTAGATCACCTCAAGAAACTGGTGGCTCCTCACTGACATCCCTGACAATAAAATGGTCTTCTTATATCACCTGGGGATTCATCAGTTTTGAGTAACGCATTTACCATCTGTGCTCATCCCAAACTACTTCTGATAGAATGTCTGAACTTCATAAATATTCTTGAGTAAACAACTCTCATGTTTCCCCAGATAAGTGAACAGATTCACTGCACCATTTTTCTAACACAGAACTAGTAAAAGTAGTCAGCTACAAACTGCTTAGATTCATGGACAAGTTCTTCAGTTTGCTGTGTGAGATCAAATGAGATACCACTAGTTTGTTAATATACTTAGATAAAGTATTATTCAGCCATATCTCCAGTTTTCATCCATTTCTGAGGTACATTTTCCTTGTCTGACATCCACTTTTACAGTCTTCAGCTCTTCATCTGAATGGCTGAACACTTAAACACCTCTAAGCAGAAAGCAACAGCCAGTGCAAAGGATGTGAGTTTAACTTAATGATGAACTTCATGAAAACTTGGGGGTTCGTTTAATAAAAACCGGGAAGCTAGAGAAAAAAGCCTAAATATTATAATGATTTGCCCAGTTCTTTAACTTTCCAAGAAAACCAGGTTGAATGGAGTTCTGAGCAACCTGATGTAGGGAAAGTTGTCCCCATTCATGGCACGGGGGGAACTAGATAATCTCTAAGATGCCTTCCAAAATAAACCATTCTTTTTTTCTATGATTCTGAGATTCTGGAGCTTTCACAGTACCTTGACAGAAGGTCAGAGCCCCTCCTTACTGCTCTTTAATTCTGATAAAGGCATCTTGCCTGAGAAACTTCATCTCTTAAATCTCTTGGTGGCCATTTATGTCCTGCTTTTAATACAAGGATTTTCCATCATAAAAGGCTCTAGTGAAATTGCTGACAAATAACATGACCGTCCTTCCAGCAAACCTCTCTGCCTCCCAAGGTGAAATTACTTAGATGAGATAGGAAGGACATCAATCTGGTGAAGCGAGTCCAGAGGAGACCACTGAATTGATCAGAGGGCTAGAGCACCTCTCCTATGGGGAAAGGCTGAGAGAATTGGGATTGTTCAGCCTGGAAAAGAGAAGCCTTGGACTGACCTAACTGGGGCCTTCCAGTACCTGAAGGGGACCCACGTACAAGATGGAGGGAAACTATTTACAATGGCCTAGAGTGACAGGACAACGGGGAATGGGTTCACACTGACAGAGTAGGTTTAGAATAGATTAGAGGAGAAAGTTCTTGTCTGTGAGAGCGTTCAGGCACTGGCATAGGTTTCCCAGAAAAGCTGTACATAACCCACCCCTGGAAATGTTCAAGGCCAGGTTGGATGGGGCTCTGAGCAACCTTGTCTAGTGGAAGGTGTCCCTGCCCATGGCAGGTAGTTGGAATGAGATGATCTTTAAGGTCTCTTCCAACCCAGGCCATTCCTTGGTAACTTTTGACGGCCTTCAGAAGGATTCATTCGTAAACCCAAGTTTGTTTCCAAGTGTTAAGTCAGAATTACAAAACAAGTGCCCTGAAATACAGACTAGATGAAAGCATTGTTAAGAAAAACGATTGAGGTGTTCAGCATTTCTGAAAGGAGATACAAAGGTGAAGTTTCAATGAAATATGAAAAAAATATTGGAAGATCCTTCTGTTTCAAAGTCTCTTAGAATGCAATGCATTCCAACAAATGCAAGGCACACAGTTTCAACATAAACAAAGTTACAATACTGGGGTGTTGCATTGCATAAAAAAGTAATCTTTTCAGATGACAACTGGAATTGGTCAAGAATTTACGTGTTACAACAGAGTACCCTGGATAAAGAAAAGAAATAACTACTAAGTAAAGCTTAAAACAGGAAAGCAGAGTATTATCACTGTTGAATTCCCTGTCTTACATAGCATAACTACAATTCATGTTTCTCCTCAGATGGAAGGTATTACACCCATTTAGAATAGAGGAAGTTATCTTGCACAAATAAACCTACAGAAAAATAAATGGCATTATGTTGCACTGTCAATACATAATGGTTTTGCTGTATCTGCTGTCAACAAATCTATTTTAGAACCAATATTTAACCAAAGCACAATATAAATAGTAAACCCATCCAAGCAAGTCTTTAGTAGTTCTATATTTTGAAGAGAGAAATGTTCTTACTCTAAGCTAGTTAGATCTGTAAACTGTGCACAGAATTAATTTTATGCCAGTAAATTACTGTTTTTAACAGGTTATACAAGGCACAGAGCCATATAATTGCTGTTCACTTGAAATATGCTCTCATTCAAACTGAGGAAATGAAGTTAGCTGAAGGTGCAGCTGGGGGTGAGGAGTAGCACATCTTATCTGTGCAATGACTTGTTCTTTACAGGTGGTTGGTTCAAAAATTAGTAGCTATTTTTTTCTGCAGTAATAAATTCTAATATTTGAAGAGAGTGAGAACAGATGGATTGCCAGTTCATTGCCACTTGCCACAGCACTATCAAGATTTAATCTTTATGATACGCAATTTGCTCTTTACATAAGCACTATACTAGCATTCCAGTATTATGTCTCATCAGCCCATTTTGAAGTAGACTGGTTTCCCAGACATTTTAATATAGAGTTTGGTTCTATTTTTCTTGATATTATGTAGAAATTTCTCTTAAGACATTTTAGCCTTACTTAAACTATGCGCCACCTGTCAAATAAGTACTAAAATTCCAGAACAGTAATACTGTTATTTGAAATGCATGTTGAGGTGCAGAGATATTATTCAAAGAGACTAAAAGCTCCCTATCTTTTAGGCATATTTTACTAATTTTTATTTTGCAGAAATAAAAAAGATAATGATCTCTCTTTACAGCCATAATTTCTGTTGGTTTAATGAGAAAGGTTTCATACTCTTAACTCAAGGAGTTTCTCCTGCTGTAACGTACTGGTAGAGAGGTGAACACATCTGTCTGCAGCCAAAGTAATATCACTCCCTATAATATGTTCCAATGTATGGTCCCTTACTCTAAAAGAGCCAGAAACATGCAAAGGGGAGTCTTCCATGTGTCAGGGGCACTGAAAACTCTGAATCTCAGCCAGCTGCCTTCTGAATTCCTAAAATCTTTCTAGTCCAACTTTAAAATCTTTGCAGTCTGATTTTCTTCGCAGCACTGCTTTTTTGTATATGGATTTTTTTTTTTTTCTGAGAGTCATTGGAGCAAACAATTTTCACTATAATTAGAGCTACATTTGAAATATTGGTACCTCATTATCGGCTTTTCATACACAGCAAAGGTTGTGGAGATGTTCTCAGGTAAAAATTTAAAAATATATTATTTAAAAATATGCAAAGTACAGCAGAACTCTGTTTTTTGCCTGAATAAATGCTTACATTCCCAGGTAAGTGATTGGTGAAACTATACAGGAAAACAAGCACCTCAAGAAGGCTTCTTATGTCACCTGTATAGAGCTACACTTTGAAGGCACAGAAAAGGCACAGGTAGAGAACTGTGTGTTGACAAAAGCAGAAATCTGAATTAGTTTATAATTGAAATCTGGATAGAAAAAATCTCCTAACCCTACACTATTTTGTGTTCCTTTTTTTCTTATTTTCTTGCTGAAGGTTTCCTTCAGGAATGCCTGATTTCTGTAAATAGTTACAAGCCCAGTAGAGGGTGCTGAAGAATATCCAGCATAGTTTTAGTTTTTGTAAGAGCAATAAAATGTAACCCTTGTTTTTACATTGCAAATAGCAGCTTCTCTTTAGCCTGTGCATCAATTCTTACAAATTCCACTCACGGACTAAACGCAACCAACCTATTTGCACATCTGTCTTTTTGCTCAGTTCTCAATTTTCACCTGCTCTTCTTAAAAAGCCTTTCAAATAGTCACACCAATCTGTGAGTGCAGGGACCACCTCCTGGTGCACCCTAAGCGTGTGAAACAAGCTGGAAAGAAGCACAAAGCGAAAACCTTTTACATTTCTGCAAGGTCAGACTCCAGGATAAGTCATCCGCTGGATACCGTTCTCAATCATGGCACTGTTCAATCATCCTCTGGGCATTTAGGAGGGAGAAAGAAGCATAGATTTGGGTAGTTTTACAAATGTGCTTTTGGTTATTTTATGCTCATATCAATCCAGAGATAATAGAAGAATATGAGAAAATGAAATAATTTCTTGCTTAAATAAGTTCAACGAGAACTAAAAGGATATAAACCATTTTCAAACTACTAAAATAAGCTATTTTTCAGTACAGTAAAATCTTTATATACTGAGGGTTTTGTCTGAAATCACAATTATTTTCAACAGAAAAACAAGTAATAGAAAGAATTATCATAATGTTATTAGCTAGAACCACCAAGAAAGCTGCAGTGTGTTGACTGTGCACAGAAAAAATGGTGTTCATTTTAAGAAATAAATTTAATCGCTTTTGATAACAGAAAAATTCTGTTCTCAGTGACTACTTCTGGTGTGGTCTTATAAATTAATAGAGGAATATGATGTCTCTTGAATTCTCCTCAACTTGTAAAAATACAGAAAATAGATTTGAGGCAAATATGCTCTTCTAAGCACAACAGGAATGAACTTACCAGGAAGTCTTAAAGTATGCCATGCGTATATTGCACACAAATTTAAAGTGTCATTGTGAATGAGTATCCTGGTATAAACTCAGAGCTCAGAACTGTCTTTTTCAACTGATCAGATCTTTGATGCAAACCTTTGAAAAATAAGAACTTGTTTGATTCCTTCTTAAAGCTCTCATTAGCCTGGTTTAGAAATACCAGCAACTAATGACGTTTAGGGAAAATATGTGCCTGTATCTCTACAAAAAATGTCAGGTTTTGCTGCTCAGTGACATTTTCCGCTACGAATTTTTGTTATTATTGAGTGGCATGCAATATTCAGTGCCCATTTCAAAGGACTCTTTTCAAACCCAGTTACAGAATTCTCTTTGATTTGGCAGCTCAGTAGCTGTTGAACTTTGACATTTGTACAAGCAGCATTTGGATGGAGGTAAAAATACCTTTTTCTCCCTTACAGAAAAGCAGGTAAGAAAAAATCCAAACAACTTAAGTGCCTCTTGCATATCAAGATCAACTATGCAAAACATTAAACATAAAAACTTTAAAAACCTGTGGAAAATGAAATAGAAAAGATGTGTCTGGAGTAGAACTAATCACTTTCTCAAATATCCACAAGAGGATCTTCTAAAGAAAATATGGCCACTTACGTCAACTAACTGTGGTATTAACATCTTTAAAAATTATCAGATCATGCAAACACACAAGACTTGATGTGTTAACATGTATTAAAAAAATAACAGCACTCTTGGTTTCGTGGGAGCATTCTGTCAGATGGAGGATGACTGACGTTGGACTCAGATTTTGACCTTTCAGCTTTGATTCTCTTTAAGTCATTTTTTCTTGCAATCAATACATACAAGATTATGTCACAAAGTCTATGGACTATCAACAGTACAAAGGGCAGAAAACAGAGAAATTGCAAATTACAAAGATGCAGCTCTAAAGGAAGCCCAAAACAGGCAAAAAGGTGAGCAAATGGTATCTGAAAAAGATCAAGGTATATAACAAACTCACTTTTTAGTTCAACCTAATAACTATCCTCAATAGAATATAATCATTGGTGCAATGCTTCAAGATCTGTATTGATCCTTATTACCAGAATGAAATCTATCATTTTGCTAATGTCCGCTTAACATGGACCTATACCCAACTAATTTTATAGTTAATTTTTAAATGATATCATAAAAGCTGGTGTGCTTGACAGTCAACAACATGATCTATATCTGATATGACATCAATACAATTCCACTCATTTTTCTTTAATTCAGATTTGTGAAAATATTGGGGGATTTATACCCTGTCCTTTTGTACATAAAATGATTCTTGAGTTCTTTATTCTTAGCAGTTGTGAATAAGTGACAAAACAAAGTGTGCAGCACTGGGCATGTCTTATGAGTTTCCATCAACAGAATAAGTTTCTCTCGTATTTGAAAGTGTTTTGATACTTTGGAATGAAGCTAGGAGATCCCAGTACTTCTTAATAGAAAAATAAATTTCAGAAGATACATATCTGCTCTTATATATCTTGCATAAAGTGAAAATAAAATTAACAAAGAATAGTCCTATGTAGATTATTTTTCAGTTTTCATCTTAACAAGAAAAATAGATAATATAAAATTATTTTGCTTTGAAAATCAAGGTTGAAGAAACGGGTAAGGAACACTTTTTCCTGATCTTTCACATTCTGTTTTGATCAACTGCTAAGTGACACAATCTATATAATTTCTTTTTGTCATCAAACAGATATTTGACATTCTTTTCCTGGAAGACATCATGGTAGGAAGGAAAAGTGAATGGGGACAACAAACCTATAGGTGGTCAGAAAAAATTATCTCAGTAGACTCTTTCCGCTTCAAAACTAATAACACCTAATTTAATTTTTTTTTCTTTTTTATGATTAACATTTTCATTTGATTCAGGAGCCATCCTTTATGTTCATCTTTTGAATAACTAAGTTCCAGACTGAAATTTTGCTTAAGTTTTATACATGCAATATATTAGTTTTCAGAGAAACAAAAGCAAATTAGCTTACCAAAAATTTTCTAAATATGTGCAACAACATCATGAAAAACTTTACTCTCTATAAAATATAAACTATAATCTAAGGTATTAGAAGTATGAAAAATTATGCAAAATAAGAAAAAGTGACTACAATTCCCAATTTGCTAATCAAAAATAAAATGTTCAGAATGCATATATTTAACAATGCAGCTGTCTGTAAAATATCTGCCTCAGGTACATCAAGTCTCCAACTTTGAATCTTGAAAATCCAGAATAACAAAGTCTTAAAAATAAATCATTATACCATTTTAAAATGCTGTGTTTAAAATAGTATTTTAGTACCACACTTCTTGTGCTGTGTTGGATTTTTTTGAGTATTTATTTAAAGTAGGGAAAGACTTTTACTTTATCATTCATTTGAAATAGAGAAATTCATCTGGATAGTTATGAAAATCATGAAAGATGATGCACCTGTCTAAATTCTGACATGTAAAGCCCCCTATCTGAGGTAGCTACTCTGCTTGTAGAGGTTCTTTATGTAAATAACAGAAAGAAACAGGCATTGTGAGTGTGCAAGGCACTCAAACTACCCTCAACCCACAAAGTACCTATCTTCTGCTCATTAATGTAAAGGGAGAAAATGGCAGCTCAGATGTAACTGCTGTAAGATGAATTAGCTGGATTTCTGTTCATGTCCCCATATTATCACATATTCATGTATTCATGTGTTATCACTCACCTTTCAGTTCTGTAAGGACTAGAAATTCCAGAGGAGCAGTCTACGTTTCTCAGTCTCTACGTGGTTTTGTTCTACTCAGTTCTGTACTATTCCCATAAGCACATTTTCTAATTTTTTCCTAGTAAGTAGGAATATTTTTCCCCCATCATCTCTCTCCCCATCAGTTCATTGCATTCTTTTGTGATCTGTTAATAACAGAAATCTGAGATAGAGTCACTGTGTCTCAAAGGAAAACAGAAATAGAAATTCATAGGAACAACTCGGCTGTGTACGTGGATCAAATCAAAAATGCACAACATGACAAACAGGAGGAAATAGAAATTCCTGTGTTTTTCCAGAGCTGTAATGTTTCCGGGATTATTATGGAATTGTTCACAGGAATGGAGCACTGCAATAGATAAGCACAGACTTTCCAGGAAAGAGAGATCATGCTCTCTGCAGATGACTCTTCACCATAGTCAGCTACAGTCAAGAGGGAAAAGGCTGGCTGAAAGCTTAGGCTGAGGCTGGAAGGAAGGCCAAAAACGAATGGGCATACTGGTGAATGTCACCTATGGAAAACTTAGGAAGAGAAAGTGAAAAAACAAGCTTCTTTAAAATATTGGAAGACACTCTTACAGTCCTTGGTTCTCATGAGTGCAGTTAATATCTCAGATATTATCTGGAAAGAATTATAGCATAATACCAATAATTTGAATTTTTAGAGTGTGTTTAGGACAATTTCTTCCTGCAGCTACTAGAGGAGATGTTCTGCTTGATCTGCTCTTCACAAATAATAAAGCAGTCAATAATCAACAGCAGGCTTGTCTGTTATAACCATGAAATGATAGAGTTAAAAAATATAAAAGTAAAACAAGTAGCAAAGTAAAGACCCTGGTTTTGCAGATGGTGGACTTTGGCTTGGTCAGTGATCTGATTCAGAAGTAGAAAAAAAATCAGCACAAAATTGAGATCAAGTGCATCTGCTGCTGAATGAAGCAGGTAACAGAGAAGATGGATCAGTCTGAGACACTCAATACATCAGAGTCTGCTCTCAGATCTCCCCGGTCCCTGGAGCTGGCATAACTTCAGGAAAAGAGGTATTACCCATTGAAGAAAAGAATCAGGTTAAGGACTGCTTAAGTAAATTTTTATACACATATCTGGAATTCCAGGGAGAATACATCCGACATTGCTGAGCCATCACTGACTTTGAGGCACTTCTGTCATCTCTGACACACTTGGGTGACAGTTCATGATGACAAGAACTAGACAGAAGTTACACTCTAAGCTAGGAAGGACGGTCAGGCAAACCACAGGCCAGGCCATCTCACCTCAGTCCTGGGAAGACTATGGAGCAGATCATCATGGAAACCACCAGTGCCATACATACAAGCAGAGAGGATGACTGAACACCATTTCTAAGGGTAACTAGGACTTTGAGATTCAATCTCAACACAAGCCTAGACTTGTCGTGCAAGTTAACTAAGCCACTTTTCAGTTGCTCACTTTCTTTTCTGTGTATCAGATACAGGACCCATTGGTGTTTTAAACTGACCTGATTGGTGCTGATAATATGATCCAGCTCTTCAAGAAGGGATCTCAAAACTCTCTCCACCTTCATTATCTGAAGGTATATGTCCTCGAGACACCTTTTCTCTCCTACATTAAATAATGACCTTAATGGAGTTCTGTAATTTGTGAACTTCAGTTGGTTTAGCACATCTCTTGCTAAAATGTCATTTAAAATTAGTATGCACACTATAAGAGCAGCCTCAAATCATTAAGAAATTAATATTGAAAAGAATTTCAAAGTTGATAGGAGTGGATACCCTTGGGTTGTTATTTCCTCTACTCCAGCCGAATGAACATTGGCATTATAAAAACAGTTTCAAATTTGTGTAGGTCATTTCAGACCCAAGAGCTTTCACAAGCACCCAACAGTTTTATTCTGGGTAGTCATTCAAGATCTGTCCCATGACTTTGAAGCACTGTAGTCATACACAAGTTTTTCCTTTAGACACTTGAGAAGAGTGGACAGTCCTCAGACAAATTTGGTCCATTTCTGCTTTCACCATGAATACATTTGACATCTGTTTTGTCCTTTCTGACAAGACTTATGTTTAGGCTCCTGTGAGATGCAGTTGCACATCAGGTCCTTCCCTTAAAATGAAAAGGCTCTGCTTTTTCAAAACCAGGTGGGTTGACCCTTGACTGGTCCTGCCTAGAAACAGTACTGTAATCTCAGTTAAATATTGATTTCTTTCTTCCCAGGAGCACTCTACTATCCAAGACCTACTATTGCTTTTCCCTCATGGTAAGAAAGTTGTTAGTGATACCAATTATGTGACACAAATGACACATCAACATTTGTCTTCTGTTTCAGGTCAGCAAGAATTGCAACTCGAAAACAAATACATGGCAACTTTGAAAGAGTATAGGGAGATTAATTTTTTAATTAAAAATAAAAAGAAAATATCACATAAATTTCAAGTCCAATCAATCAGAAAGTGCCATGATGAATAAGTCGACATGAGGCTTTCATGACTAATATGCTGTATTTTTGTGGTGGGGGTCTGCTCAGACAGTGCTGTGAAGTGAAATGAAATGGAATTTACCCACTGCCTTCAGTACTTACAATTGCTAGACACAACAAAGTAAATATGGAAGAGTGGCAGCTGTCAATTAATTCTGATTTGTTTTCAATTATTGTCATTTTCATACATAATTAGTTTTATAATTCTCTTAATATGCTTGAAAATTACATTTCTCTTTTCAGCCATCCTTAAATAAAATCTGAACCTTTCTTCTATGGAAAGCTACACTCCCTTATTTCTAGTGGATGAGAAGCAAATTTGGCTTTTGTGATACACTCCTCCACTTTCCTTAGCAATAAATGTACTTGTTTAGTCACACCATCAAGAGCTTGTATTTCATTTTTATAGCATAGGTAGACAACTGAGCTAAATTTCTTGCTTTTCCAGTATGACTTTACCTTTTGCATGTGAATTATTAGTTTGCAAACATACTTCATTTCCTAGCATTCTCCCCCACAGTTTGAATAAGGCTTGATCATTCTCTTTAGCACCAACTGAATCTGTTGAGAAGAGATTAGTCAGTCATTAAGAGCCAAATGCAGAATAAATTTTGAGTTACTTTGTACTGGGTCTTATATATGTATTGCTCAGGGTGAAAAATTACTAATATAGGAAAATAGAGATATAATTTAATACATATAAACATATGTAGAGAATTCAGAGAAGGCCACCAAATTGATTAGAGGGATGAAGCTCCTCTCCTACTAGGAAATGTTTAGAGAATTGGGATTGCTCAGCCTAGAAAAGCAAAGGCTCCAGGGTGACCTAACAGCTACCTTCCAGTACCTGAGGAAAGACAGCAAAAAAGATGGAGAGAGACTATTTACAAGGGTCTGGAGTGACAGGACAAGGGGGAATGAGTTCAAATTCAAAGTGAGCAGATCTAGATATTAAGAAGAAATTCTTTCCTGTGGGGGTGGTGAGACACTGGAACAGATTTCCCAAAGAAGCTGTGGCTGTCCCATGCCTGGAAGTGTTCAAGACCAGGTTGGATGGGGCTCTGAGCAACCTGGTCTAGTGGAAGGTGTCCCTGCCCATGGCAGGGGGCTGGAACAAGATGGTGTTTAAGGTCCCTTCCAAACCAAACCATTCCATGATGTAGTAAACTTTGATTTAAACTAATGCCCTGTATTCATTATGCTGTAACCTTACAGTCAGGTCAGGAGTTCTCCCATTACTTCTAACTTCTTGCTTTACCGCTAATATTGTTTTCTGACCCATACAGAAGTGAAACATTACTGACAGTCTCCAGAAATAATGCTGTGTATAGCCTGTCATCAGAACATGTTGGCGATACGGACACATTCTACCTATTTCATCTTCATTAGGACAGACTAAAAGGAAAAAAAAAAACACAAATTAATCTTGCTTGCTAGTTACAAACATGGAGAGCAGATGTTTCCTTTGTATTCCCTGTACTAATTTGTCTAGAAGTGCAAAAATCTGAGGTCATTAGTAACAGTGGAAACAAAAAAATTCCACCAAGTTTTACCTGATTATAAAACATACAACAAGACAGTGAAAATCATGGCAAAAATAGACAACCACAAGAAATACTAGTGAAGTGTAATGCATTCATAATATGAGCGGAATTTAGGATACTTAGAAAATGATCTTGTTGCAGTAATTACAATTGGAGCACTAAAGATTAGTAGGTTAGATGAAAATCATGCCTAACCAGGGAAAGAGAACTTCCTTGCAAGAAGAATTAGAGATTTCTTAAATCACAATGATTCTTTAGATTTCAAATAGCTTCACAATTTTTTCTTAGCATGCTGAATCATCACATCTCATTTAATTCCAAGCAAATCTCAGTAACCTGCTAGCAACTCGTGAAAAGAAGATACTCCCTCTGGCCATGCCCTGGACAGAACCCCAACCACTGTTGGACCGGTGGGAACACATTTTTGCTGTTTGTAAAGCAAAGCACAAATCACACTCGCCATAGTTCAGAGCCAGCATAAGTACCTATCATACCCTATTCCTTCTGCTACATGGTCATCAGACAAACATTTTCACTTCAGTCACTTTTGTAAGGTATTTGCAATCACTACACATCTCCCTGCACTGCCCCATACTTCCCTGGGAGCATAGGGAGGTGAGGATCGGAGATAGGTATATGAGTAGATTTCTTTATGGTTCAGTAACAAGAAACCACCAGAAGTGGTAGGATGGTCAGATACACTGCACATCATATCATTTATGTATGGCTTTATGGTCAGAAAGGGGTTGTCTCCTTTCCACTCATGGCAGATCTTCAGTGCTGAATAGAAAGCTATAGTCAGACCTCAGCTGATGGTTCAGTTCACTGTTTATCAAGGGAGAGTCCAGATCCTGCTGAGGAAACAGGCAAACTAAACCCAAACATCACCTTTGGTTCTGAGTACAGGACAGCTGCTTGTTAGACATCGACACCATTTACTAGTACTGGGGTCAGTTCCTTTCTGACAGTAATAGGACCCCTCTGAGCTTTATCTAGGCTAAGCAGGCCCAGATGTCTCAGCCTTTTTCCTATTAGAGATGGTCCAGTCCCTTAATCTTAGACTTTTTCTGGATTCCCTCCAGTACATTCATCTCTTCCTTGTAATGGAGCTCAGAACTGAATGTGGTATTTCAGGTGGGAACTACTATAAGCTTATAAAAAGCTTAGTGTTTTTTAATATTGAAAAGTTGGACATTTTAACCCAGTGAGGGATATCTTGCACCTCATAATGCAATACTCACTTCCTGTTTCACTGCAAAACCAGAATTCTGAGACTTTTGTTCTTACACACAAACTAATTTGATCAAAACATACTGATTGAGACTTAGAGCAGTCAAAGGGAACACTGCCACTGACTCAGTTGGGAATGGGATACAGCTGACTAGGCAAATAAGAACAGTAGAAAGAACGGAGGAAAATCAATCTGATTTATCACATCCTTATTATGCTTACAAGAAATCACACACATAAAACTTGGGAGGCGTTAAAGATCATTCCTATTTCTGACCTTGTCAGCAGGTACTTCCCAACCATGTTGTCCCCTACCATGCTCCCCACTGCTATCAGGTGCTACAGTACACACAGGCCATTATCCCCATCCTGTGCCCTTACATTGAACCAAATGGACTCCACTGACCCAAATATTGCCATGTAGCAATAGTTCGGTAGCCATGATGCTTATTTAAATAATAACATTGAATCAGTTTGATATTTAACTAGTTTTCCATCTGAGGATGGAACAGAGATGCACCAGAACATATCTGATTACCCAAATCAAACAGTGAGGCTAAAGAGGCAAAGCACAGCAGGACTAAAGCTGCTGCTGTCAGAATTTGTTTATGCTGTCTGATCATTCAGTCAATGTGGCACTCACAGAGTTCAGTTCATGATTCAAATACATATAAGTAAAATAGTGTAGGTTTAGTTCATTCAGGCACATCTGTCATACCATCACATTTCTGCTGCTCTTATGGTCTCTTTAGGCAAGTGTGAAACTTGGATGATTCTGTAAATAATTCCTTAGAACATGAGCTAGCCATTTTCTTGGCTGGGTAGTTTCAAACACAATTAGGGATACCAACTGCCTAGAGTTAGCCAAAAGCTCAGGCATATCCACAGAGGAAAAGCTGGATTTAATGACCCCTTGATGCCCTGCCTCACTAGCTGTCTACATCACTATATCAAACTGTGACCATAAAAAAAAAAGAAATTAAGAGAAATGAAGCACCACCCCTATCCCTATTTAATGTGTGAGCAATGCCATTCTTTAGAAGGGATTCTTCTGTTTGTGTGACTTGGTGCACTGAAGAGGATGGTATTGAAAACTTTACTTCCTTTGTCACTTATTCCAATCACAGTAGGAATGGTGATGAAATTTCAAATTCAATTCAGCATTGTGTGCTTGAATATTCCCAAGAGAGCTGATGTTTTAGATATCTTTTTTTTTTACAGCTATTTTTCTAGGGAATCAGGGCTATGAATTTGAAGCTACTGTGACATCCCCGGCCCCCAACAGTCACTCAAACGTTCAGGGGCTTTAAAGCAGTAACAGAAACCGAAGGACAATAAAGCAGGGAGCTGTCAACCATTTGATGATCATTGAGGTTTTATCCCTCCTTTACTTATAAAAACTGCACATTTCTCTATATGGGTTTCATAATTACGGATTTTGAGGCCCTTGTATCAGTCATCATTTTTTCTGTAGTCCAGTTATCACAAAAATAAACGTTCCTTGACCTTCAATTAATACCTTATGCACTGTTCAACAACTCCAGAAAGTAACAGATTTCCACATTAAAGAAACTGGAAAACTAACCACTCTGGAGGCTTGTAGCCTCAGGAAACCTGCATCCATGGTGAAGTCTTTCCATGCCCCATGTTTACATCTTCACGTGGTCTTGGAAAAGCATAAGCAAAAGAACTTACACAGAGTAATCAGCCACCTCAGTAGTTCTGGCAGCAATAGAGAGGCTACATTTTTGTTTTTAATCCCCGAGGCAAGTACATCATGTCTGTGAAACTATGAACACATTTGAATGCCTGGTTTTGCACCTCTATCTTGGTGCAAAATGCAAGACAACATCACAGACATCGTGGTTTACACTCAGTGACAACTCTCATCAAAGCTCTAGAAGAACATGAAAGAGCAAGACACTTCTGATAATATTTGTGAGCAACAGTAAAGCTGGTTTGTTTTCATAGGAAAGCAGTTTGAAATAAAATCTGCCTAGGCGCAGCTAAGTTATGCTATGATAGAAACAGAATATGAGGGAAAATATTTAAGAATGAGTACAATCTTCCAGGAAATCCTGTCTCTGGAGGTTCAAATTTACATGTAATTCAATGAGTTTATCATGAGATGCTGTGGTTAAAAAACGAAGATGGGAGTGCTCAGATGTATATTTAAGAACAGTAAGAAAATAAGAAAAATACAGTGATTTAATCTCACTGGCAGGACAGCATAAACTTTATGTTTTTAAGAATCAAAACAGATGAAACAACAACACAGGCAAGACAACACAACAACCTCTGCAGGAAGAAAGCGAACTTCAGACAACAGACTCCAGCTTTTACTGAGAACAGGAATGGACAGCGATAAATGATGATTAGGCAATTTAAAATGAAGTCTTAACAATGCTGGGTATTTGATGGGGCAAGTCATCATGAAGAGGTGGTCTTGCTCTTATGGATACTTTCAGATTAAGTCTGATACACTTTTATGACTTTCTCACAGCACATGTCTCTGAACACTCCTGCTCCCAAGCAAAAAATTGTTCCATGCCCTTACGTCAGCATGCCTTTAGAGCTAAGATACAGAAAACAGTACAATAACCTTTATCCAGATTGAAGAACAAATAGGTGGGTCTCTGGTTGTCTGATTAAATCCTGATCTACCAAATAAGATTAGTTTGGTATTCATGAAGTACTTAGCACCTTGCATATTTGAAGCCTGGGAAAATATTCCACAACACAGAGTCATTAATTGTACATTGTGTTGGCTACAGAGTAAAATGTCAAAACAATATACTGTTTTCCCCTAGAAGGATTATATGTTACAAGAAATCCCTCCACTATATATACTTTCCCTCTTAAAGTGGATTTTAGCTGTGGTTGGACTTGTTTATTCTGAAGATTCAGTAATCATACATTTTGATTGCTATAATTTACATATACTTAAGCACTAGCTAACTCCCCAGAAGAGAAATTGCACCAACTCATCTTGAAGAAACTTTTTTTTTCTAAATCACAAATGTACTGGCATACAGAGGAACACCATAAACATAACACAGAAAAGAACTCACTCCTCATCCACATTATGCAGCACAATAGGAAATGCATCCTTTTCTTTCCCCCCAAAGACAATATAAAACCACTTTAAAAACAATTCAGAAATTACCAGGTTTATCCTGCATTTTCTTCCATTCCTTAAAGGCATCTTTCTTCTATTTATTCTTCTACTTTTGGATACTTTCAGTCACCATCTAGCAAACTAGCCTAATGCCACCAAATCTATAGTTCAATCAGTAACATCAGCTGGTAAAGCACCTTCACAAAAAGCTGCTCCAAGATGGCAGACAGGCAGGTACCTTGTCATTTTTAAAAGGGCCAAAACTCAATGAGGATGAAATGAGTAAATTTTCGTGTCTAATAATTCTGTTACTCACTGTAGGAAATCAGGGACCTGAGACAAAAAGCAAAGGAGGATTCCAACAGAATTGCAGCCCTGGTCCATCTTGCAGGGATGGATAGATGAGAGCACACTTAGGATACATGAAAAGAACAGCAGAGAAAACTACATCTAAAATTGGGTGATGAAAGACCCAGTTACAGGTAGAAGCAATATAAGGTACAAGTAAACCTACAGCATTTAATAGGGAAGGAATGCAAAGGCATATCCTGGTCGACCACTACCATAAAGAATGGTATAAAAAATGAAAGAATTTTAAATTATATTTAAATTGAATGAGCTACAAAAAGAGTAATTAACGTAATAATATTTGTAAATAAAAAGAGAGAGTTTTTATGTAAAAATTTCAAAGCACAAGTAGAACTTCTCTCCACTTCTCAGCCTTAGTGGTGAACCAAGAAATATCCACATGATCTGTGTAGATAAGTAGAAACCCTGTTGAACAGTGCACAACTGGGATAACTGGGGTATAACTGAGTACTAAAGAAAAGGCAACTGGAGAAAGAATACAACCTGCAAGATAGGAGACAAATTGGAAAGAAATGTGGAGTACTTAGCTGAATAAACCTGAAATGCTTGCATACTATATCCATTCCTTCAAAATTTTATGGCTTTAGGAAGAAAACACTTTTCAGTTACTATCTAAGTAACAGAAACAATGGCCACAGCAAAAGAAAGAATTGGCTGATTGCAGTAATGAGCTCATATAGACTAAGATGTTTTTAAAGCTGGGTTGTGAGGTTAATTCTGACCCATGTAAAGGGGCTATCTGGAGGATTTTAGGCACTGCAATTTGACAAAATTTCAAGGGCTTTGGAAAGAAGTCTACTTGAAAAAAAGAGTGAGCATTTGAAGACAAAGATCGCTTATGCCTGCAAGACCTGAAGCTTAATAATGGAAACACCCTCCTGAAATTCCAAGCCAAGACTAGCCAAGGAGGGAGAAAATGGCTTTTATACTGGAAGCCTGAGAAAACAGATCCCAGAAGACAACAGGGTGAGAAATAGGACATGAGACATCTCTCTAAAACTGCCTCATCTATCCAAGTCCTGTAGCTTGTTATTCAACAAGGACCTGTGACCAGACCTTTTCCAAGCAGAATCTAGTCAATAGGGTTTCATGGCTACAATGAACTCTCTAATCTTATAGAACTTTTACACTTCACATGAATCAGTCTTAGCCTTTACAATACACCCTTAGTGAACAATTCTTAAAGCTGTTATTGAAAAGAACTATTTCTAGGGTTCAAATCACCCTAAAAATCCCCTTGGATAGAATTTTTACCTCATTTGTAATTATTACTACCCCTTATGCACAAGTGCATTAAATGTAAATGTCAGACAAAAAAAAAACAACCCTAAATCTGAAAGACAGGTAAAGGCCTAGCATTCCTGCACCTGAAAGCTGATTATGGGAAGATGATAAATATTGCAGTTCTTGGTTGGTCTCTTTACTAAACTGATTGTACATATTTCTCAACTGTGCTTGACCGTGTTCGAATTTTTGTGAGCCTTGTGTACATAATACTGACAGTGTCTTAGCATTAACAGCACCAAAGAGAAAACCTCTATAGAGAAACTGATTGAGGAGCTCCTTATAAAAAACATACATTAAACACAATTTTTCTACTATCTATCCTAATTTGAAGCAACTGACATTATCAGAAATAGAGCAAAATACAGAGAACACTGTGGCAATTTTAAAATTATCATCCGGATCTTGGAAGAACCATCTTCAATGTCTTAACACAGATAACTGGTTACCCAGTAACCAGTAAGCGAGAAACTATGAAGAGAAGAAATGCACAAGTGCTTTAAAGTTCACAAGAAAATAGAGCAAATCTTCTGTTTTATTTACTTTACCTTTTTACTAGGCAGAATACTTTAAATAAATAGGTTACATCATTTTCATTAGTCTACTAAAACTTCTATGATTAAATAACAGAAAAAATATTTGCAATTCATGAAAGTGTTAATTACTGCTTTATTGAGCATAAATCTATTTAAACTGTTCTATTTCCATATAGGCCAACACTTCCAAGCAAAATACTATTGAAGCAATGCAACATTTCTTAATTTTTGTTCTATTTTTTCAATTTTCAAATTCAACACACAAAATGCAACTAAGCAAAGAAGAAAAGTCAGAGCTGAAAAATATCTTGAGAGATACAACACAAACCTTTAAATATTTGCATAAAGGACTATGCATACAAATTGTCTCTGGAGGGTATACTGGGAATCAGAAATTACTTTCAATGTCTTCTACATTCTGTAGGATATTAGAATTCACATAAAACAGCAGTTTTGCTAGGCTTGAAAACTATACATTAACATTTCTTCATTTTTTAGGTGTTGTGTGAACAGCAGCAGAGAAAACAACAAACAGTATTGAACAATCATTAAACAACTGAGAAAGATTACATGTAAACTGTGTTTTCAAAAACTATTTCTCTTTTTAATATGTCTTGTTCTTACATCAGATTTAAGAATTAACAATGGGCTTAATTAAAATATTCAACACTATTAGTGAGGATAAACTATGACAAAAATTAATTAGTTATAAGATTAGATTATGCAAAGAATAAAAGTAAAACAAAACTGTAATTCACTTCTCTTTTAGGCGGTCTTACAATGATGACAAAATCTCCTCTGTCACTACTCAACATTTATGGAGTTTGTATGTTTAAATTGATTAAGAAAAATTTTCAACTCCTTATATTTTTCCTAGGCATTAAAATCACTCCCCTTTATCTTTGACTACTTTGCCTATTCAACAACCATAAAAAATAATATTCATTAAAAACACCTCAAAATCTGTAGGTTCTAATGTCAATTATAGTAAGAGTTTATCTGAATAGAAACTGATCAGACTGTCATTTTCCATGAGCAAGAACAATGCAATCCAAATATATCAAATGCACATTGAAAAAGTTATTCAAAAAGTCTAAGATAAAATTTATATCCATGAATTTCATTCCAATTAATTGTTCATGATTTCCTTCCCCACTGAATGTACATCAGTTTAAGACACAAACTTACTTCTGATGGATATTTTGGCATTCACAAGAATTATCACTTCACTAAAGAGCCAAACCTGAACACAAGTGGCTTTATTCTCTCACATATTAAATCATGTTGGCAACAAGTGTATGAAGCTGAAATTCTGTGTATCAAATTCAGCTCCCTCTCTCTTTCCTTAAAGACAAAAAAGAAAGGCTATACAAATTACTTGATACATTTAAATACATGGAAGACACAAGTGCACAAAATAAAATACACTATTTAGAGGATCTAGAAACTTGGTATAAAAGGATCTCAGCAGTCGTGGAAGAATCCTCTCTATCCTAATTAGATACACCAACAGATACATCTAATCACACCATACTCTAGGTATACTGATGGAATGCCAGACCTGAAACAGATTTGAAAAATATTCAAAGGCACACTAGATAATCTTTTTAAGAGTGGAGGCATTAACTTTTTGTTTAAGATAATGTCTATTCAGTCCAGGTGACACACCTCTGTGTTTCCCAATGATTCATTTAACTAGATTGGAAAGCCGTGCCCTTTGCTCCCTTGTTCAAACTTCTGTTTCAACTAATACAGGGTCACAACGTCTATTAGGCATATGGAAAATTCTCTTGACCATCTGAAATTATTCAGTGACCCCCACGACATTCAGCTAATCAACAGTGCACTTTAATTTTCTGTGTAATCACCATTAATTAAAGAGGTCAGTCTTTCTGCTGAAATGACCAAGGTACAGTTTCTTGTGTCTTCAAGAACGGATTCAGTGAGAGACAACAGTAACAATACAGACTTCTACATGCAAACACTACAAAATCAAAAGAAACAAAAAAAAATTAACAAACTTTCCTGTGTTTAGCTGGCAGAGAAAGAAAGATGCAAACTCTGTCTTTAAAAGTGTATTTTATTAGTTTATTATGTGCTTAGTACCAACTTTAGCTCTTTTTTTATTGTTTTTTTTTTGGGGGGGTGTGTTTGTTTCAACCATACCGATGCTACTAGATATGTAAAAAACAATCAAAAGTCAAGGCAATACCTTCCTGCTTTGCAGCTTTCTGTACAAATTTCAATAAATAGTAGGCATATCCCAGTGACACCTACAAGACAAGAAACTGAGAAGACATGATGAAGAAGTGGAAAAAAAGGGAAGACTGTGTTTCTGAGGAGTGGTATTAGATCTGCTTTCTTAAAAACCCTCAAGACTGCCAACCCTACTAAAATATTTTCAGGTGATAACCCACTTCTCCGTGTGGTCTCCCGTCCACTAATACTTTGCAAAGGAAAAATCTCATAATACTGAGGAAATGACAGAGACCTAAGAAAGCAGGGATTCTGGAGGAAGCAGCTGAAGAAAAGACAGTTTAGAAACCCTTCTGCAGATGCTCTTATGGAATCACATACCATATATATGATTCCAATCTGCAAAATTCCCAATGTAAAGAAAAAATTTACCCAAAAGTCAAAAATAAATGTCGCCCAATGGTGCAGCCAAGAGATACTGTCCAGTTTGATTGATCATGTGCATAACACCACAGCTACCACAATGGATAGAGTTTTGCAATGTACTTCTGGGAATGTTAATGTTGGAGGAATGTGGAGATGCTCACATCCTGCAATACATGTTCATGCATCTCACTGTATTGAAAACCACCACACATATGGTTTCTGTTTAGAATCACAGAATCCCTTAGGTTAGAAAAGACCCCTAAGATCACTGAGTCCAACAATTAACTCCGTGGTGCCAAGTTTAATGTCTTAATCCAATGATGTTTTGGTTAACAATCCTTAGCACTATACCTTTCCTCCCTCTAGGGAAACTCTACTAAGGATGCAGCCAGTTCTGCTTCAGGTATTCTACTTTTCCTTCAGAGAACAGTTAGCAAAAAATTAAAACTCAAGGTGTATTTCAGCCTCTTCTGCCCTTATATGGGGGAAAGTGCATACTTATAGCTGAAGAAGTAAACAAAAATATTAATCTGCTAACCTAAAAGAGACTTTATCTTCAATATCAAAACCAAGATTCACATATGGGCTATAAATAAAAGTTATAATAAAACTCCCAGCAGAATCAATATGCTCGAAGTAAAGCAATTGTTTTACATTAGTGTAGGTACAGCTGTGAAATCAGGCCAAAACACAGAGGAAGGGATGAGAAAAGAACACCTTTTTAAGATGCTTTTTTAGATTATCTCTATATTCCTTCAGGATTCTCCTTAACTGCTGTTATAGGATGCACAGAGAAATCAGCATTGTCACATGATCTTGACCCCCCTCATTGTGATTTCAGCCCATCCAAAACACTATATAAATGCAGGAGAGGGAAGAGAACAGGATATTACCATGCCTTATTCTTCACCAGAACAATCTGGATAATGGATCTGCCCAAGCACCTGCTATGTGAAAGAAGCATGTAAAAATCTTGCTTTCATAATTTACAGCATTTCAGCTGTCTACTTTTTTACTTACCTTCAACAATCTGACACATTTACTTGGAATTCATTATTTGTTTCCATTTCACAACAGTTATTTAATAGTCTACAGAATACAAATAGACCATGGGAGATTTGTGGTTCACTGGTAAACAGAAAAGTACATGCATGAAGATGTTAAAATCAGCATGGACTGCACAATCACAAGAGACATTTACAGGCTGACCGGCAGCCAGAAAGAACAGAAGCATTTTTTTCCCCTAATTTCTTATTAGGATAACACTTTAACTTGTGGTAATTGGAATCCAGGAATGTACAAAGAATAAACCAAACCCAAACTGTAGAGGTACAACCTGGGAAGTCCACATCTAACTCTAGCAATGCACAATAACCACAGTTTTTACATTGAGTCAAAAAGCATAAGAATCTGCTGTCTACTTAAATTGTTGGATATTTGTTTCCAAAGATTTATACATAAATCTTCTAGTATTAAAAAAAAAAAATATGTTTAGAATTAAATAATATTTTCAGTACCTCCTGTCCTTTAATTGTTGGTTAGAAAATGGTAATATTATTTGGGTCCATGCTATACTTCAATTTTGTTTTGCACATCACTGTTCTCATAAATTATGATACCTTATAAGCAAATACTTTTATGTGTTAGGTAGAACTTCATGTAGTAAGTTGAACTTTGAGCAAACTTCAAAACTGAAGCTGTGCATGGAATTACAATCCTTGGAATTCCAAAGGCATCTAATAGTGTGCTATCTTTATTCAAGCACTACACTGGTTTTAATGAACTGAGCAGATTTTAAATTATAAAGCCAAGAGGCAAGTTCCTCATATGTCACATTTCATTTGCAGAATTATAGTTATTTATATGCTGATTTTCTCTTTCTATATGTAGTTACTTGTATCTTACATGTTGAAAAATATACCTATTAGAGCATAGGTTCATATTTGATTGATCAAAAGGAATAGAAATAAAATAGAAATAAAAAGGTCACAACATATCATACTCAAATAGTCCAGGCAAGCTGCACCTGTAATTGAACCAGAAAACCTCCCAGCAACTTAGTCATCCCATAACTCAAGGTAGCCACAGGCTGTTGGTGACCACAGAAGAGCTATGGATATGAGCATAGGATACAGAATGTGAAACCAACAGATTGTGGTTCATGTCAATTCTGTAGCCATTCCCACCACACTGACCTTCAAAGCACATTCCACGTGCTTTTGACATCATGACATTTCTAATTCCTCTCCTAAATATTTGGGCAATTTCACAGAAAGTAACTTTGTGAACGATAACATAGAAAAGCGTCTAATTAAGAAAAACATGTACTGCATAAACCAAATTGAACTGACCCAGGAGGGCAGAACAAAACCTTGCTCCCAGTAGATTTTATGAAAATAATTTCATCCTTCTTGCGTGCTTTGATCAGCAATATGATAAAAATAGTTATTAAATTATCATCAGTCACTGCATACCAAGCATTCATTTTACAAGCAACAGTGGAGAAGAATCATAATTACAAAGCAAGCACATCAGACCATCTGCAAAGTTATGCAGATGGCTCTTTTACAGTAGTAGAGGAAACATACTTATTTCTACTTAGCTATTTTTGAATACTTGAAAAGGAAAGGCACTCCACTAATACTTACCAGCATGAATGCTGACCCAAAAGGACTCATAAATACTAAGTTTTGCTTCTGGCACTTGAACAACCACATTGATTCCAAGTATAATGTCCTAATCCACTAGTTTCTCTGTTTCTGATCATGTATAATGCACTGTAGGCTTAACAACCTTTAACATTTCACAGTTAACTTCTTGAAAATTAATGGGAAGAGCAGAGTGAAGTAGGATGAGAGCTAACATCAACAAAAGAATATTTAATTTGTAAATCAGAGAAAAGTGGCAGTGCTCCATTTTCAAATATTTTTAGCCCTCAGTATTTAATATATTATAAAAGTGATTGACCATATATTTAAAATACATGGTATCTTTAATAAGATACATTTTTGTGGGACACTTTTATATAAACATGATCACATGCAGCCTTACCCAGTTCAGAATGGGAAATTAACAGTTATACTAACTTATAAACTGGAACCAGACCAGCTTCTCTGTTTTGCTAGAAATAAGACCATCAGGCCAAATATTTCTTTGGTTTTCAGCTGATAAGCAGAACGATACAGGAAGAAATATATTCTTCAATATAAACATTCATGGTAACTTTTTTTTCCTGACAGACATCAGAAAGACCTGTTTGATATATTTGTAAAGACACAAAGAGTAGAGACATATTGCCGTTTAAAACAACTATTAAAACTCTTGCACTAATATAGCAACAAGATATCTCATTATATCAGTCCTGCCCATATTTCTAGGGAACTTAACAGGAGTGGTTACTCAAGCTCATCATGCTCAGCAACAGATGCAAGATCTGTTGTGACTTAGGATGTACAAACGTAGGAACACAGATTCAGGGAAGACATGCACTATAATGATTTAGGGCAAGGCTTACCATTGTTTGCCACCTGGAATAACAAAAGAACATTTTGAGAAAAGCTGTGTGTTCTGACATTCCTATTTATGGTAGGCAATGCTTTATGTCTTGAGTGTTCAAAAGAAATTCTGAGGTATTATTTGTACTTAAAGCCATATTCCAAACACAGACTCTGGCCCCCAGCACTCTGGGGTTTCACTGACAGGATGCATACAACTCTTAGCCCAGATCAATGCAAGATACTGGGATACCCAGATAAATGAACTCGCTGTACCAGATTTAATATCATGGAGCTGGCCTGTGTCTGTGACCTTTCCTTCCTCAGAAGTTCCCACACAGTACAAGGCTGTAGCTTAATCCTCCTGAGTACAAGGCAAAGGGGAACACACACGAGCTGTATCTCAGCACCACAACTGCCACTTGCTACATTACCCCAGTTCATGAAGCAGACAAAGCTTTTATTGCACACGGGCTCCAGCTACTGAACCAAGAACAGCCAAAGCCTCCTTTCATTTCTTTTACTTTCTAAAGAAAGACATTAATAAAATAGTTTGTGTTCTCATTCCTCCATGCCCAAAGGGAATTCAGATACAACGTCTACACAATAAGTAGCCTTCAGTGAGCAGATAGACTTGCTCTGGTCTGAGATATAAAATAAATCCATGCCAGATTTTTTTTGAAAGTTATGCATCAATTTAGTGATGGACTGCTCTAATTTTAATGTTCTTTTTCACATAGGTTGTTTCACAGGTCTTCTCCAAAAGCAATTTATTTTACCCTTTCATTCCCAGTAAGAAAAAGGTTTTGATTTGAGGTTACTAAACATGCGTTTCTGAGGTTTAGATGTAATGCCTGTAACAGCATCACACTTGGTGCAGATTAAGTTTGAGAGTTTCCTTGTGAGAAAGAAATTGAAAATATACTGAAGCACTGTTCTTCCACTTAGTATCACCTTAAACTGTACTAAGTCACTGTACATCATCATCCAGATCACTTATAAACATAGGACAAAACAGAAACAAAGGAAGTCCATCACAGGACTTTGCTTGATATACTCTTTCAGTCAGTGAGTACTCCAAATTAATTTTGTATGTAGTATTTTTCTTATCTTGCATGAGTTTTAAAATGGAGTATTCATGCTGAACTCTGCATTATGTAGCACATAATGGGGATGGGGTTGTTTTGTTTTCAAAGCTTACACATGTCCTGAAACATGACCTTCTTCAACAAATTCTGTTTTCTGATGTTATTCTCACTGTGTTCTTGGACTACAGCTCAGTTTTGTGATTGTTTCTTCCGGTAATTTACTGGATATTTTAGACAAGGATTTATAACACCCCATTTTTATCCTTTCTTCTCTGTGTAGAAAAGTATTTTCCTTCCTCCTGCCATTTGGTATTTCATTTGTCCTTTGCAAAGTCTTGAACACAAGTGCCAACACTCCTGAGATTTCACAAGTTTGTTAAATGTCCGGGAATAATGTTCAACATGCTCATCTTACTTACAAAGCTCTAGCTCACCTAAGCATTTTCTAAATCCTTTTTTTTTTAGTTCAGGTTGGCTTATTGCCAGCATTTGTTCTATTAGACACCAGTAGTAACCTCATTAGCGAAGATCAGAGAAGAACAGCATTAAACACATCAGTCTTCCCCCTCCCATTATCCATGAGCTGAAGTCACATTCTGCACTCCCACACTCTGGCAGTGCCTAATACTTTGTGATTAATCATCTTACTACTGACGTGCTATTGGAGCAAATGTGTTGTTTACTTGAGTATGGTTCTTAGTTTCATTCTGTAATTTGATCTTCCAAAGGTTGATCTTGAAATTACAGAAATCAGCAAAGGAGAAGAAAAGAATGACTCACTGTTCCTCATTTACCTTTCTCTCTTGATAAAACTTTCCTTCACATGTAAACAGTGAATAAAGTTTTAGCAGTGAGATCTCCAATCCTTTTGGCTTAGAGGGATATACTCATCTGCTGTAAACTGTTTTTATACCTTTTCTTTGCTGAAATACATAGATATTTAATAATCATTTATTTGTAGAGAGCAGTGACATCGCAGCAGATCCCTTGTGAGTTAACACACCTCAAGTAATACTGAACACTACACTTGGCCAGACTCAATACTGATGAAGCAAATTTTTGGAGATACAAATTTAAATTAGCCTTTTTGTTGGAAAGAGAAGATTAGTTCTGCATTTATATTATCAGTTGCCTGCAGTGTCACTTCTGACACCTATTCTTTTACAGCAATTTGTTGCTTCAGACACAACTGTTGTATCTAACAAATTATCACAATTCCCTGAACCCACTATTTATCACAGATCACCTCTGTCTGAGCACTAGAATTAGGCCTTTAGTGTCAATCTGACACAGTTTAGCAGCCATGCCAGATATCCCTGATAACGCATTTTGTACCTTCCCCATTATCCTACATTGACCATAGAGGTGCACTCTTCATAAAATCCTGGAAAAGTCTTTGGACTTATACATGTGGCACCACAGCTGGTTATTGCCCTAATTATCTGCATGACCCTATGCTCACTCACACTCCTCCAGCTGTCCTTTCCAGAAACCTTTGGTCTGCAGACAGTCTATAAGGATCTGTTCCTTTCATACCATTACTCCTCTTGAGCACCAGAAGCTACATGTGCCTCCTAAAAAGCACAAATTTTTATTCCAAACCTCCACACTTGACTCTGTTTAGCCTCTTTCTAGACAAATCCTGGGAGGCTGACCACAACACATAACCCATGGTGCAGCGTAGGTGGGAGCGATGGATTGGAAATTCTCTGCAACACAGGGTGAGACACGGAACCTTCTGCAACAGTGGCTGGAGGAGACAGACAAACAGTCTGTTATGAACTTGTTCCCAGAATGGCTCAAATTAGTACAGTGCTAATGAGGTACCATCCCTGGGATACATTCCAAATAGTGTTCATGACAAATATGGGTAGATGAAGTACACGTATAATACAACAACTAATTTACAGCAGTTCAGCTTTGCAGACTGCACAATGACTCTTAACGTATATTTGCTTCGAGGCATAGACAAGGATAGACTTTACCCTGAGCATTTTTTCTCTTAATAAGTTATAACCCGAAGTTTTTCACAATGTACCTGTATTACTAGATCCCATTGTAAAAGATTTAAATTTCAGAATAACTGGAAGAATTCAATAAAATGATTAATATTCAGAAACAATGGGATTGTTACTTCAACTGCTCTGTTGGAGGTCACAGTTACTTACAATTTCTGTTTATATTAAGACAACCACCTACTTCAACCTTCCTGTTTCATTAACACTTAATGATTAATGACATTTTCTTACAGGAATAAGCAACTATTTAAAATGTATGTTGCCAATGTATTACTGTTTCTCACTTACAGAGCTCCAATATTCTAATTTAGAAACAAACCCCTGTGAATTAAACAAGAAATCACACAGCATTGACAGCAGAGTCAATCTCAAAATCCCATTTCCCTCCCCTCCAAATCTTCAACAAGCTCTTGCAAAACTTATATGTACGTGTGTGTGTGTGCACATGTGTATTTGTGCATAAGTAGATGCTAGCATTTTGTTATGAAATAGGAAGAGAAAAACCTACAAAAATTCTTTCAGATATTGTTCAAATCTTTCCATTTATTTAGTATCTGTATAATTGGTGGGTTGTAGTATTAACTATGTCCTTAATTTATTAACATATCTGGCTGTTAACCTTATTTTTTGCAGTTAACCTAGAGCCCCCAACCCTCTTCAGTCTCAAACTTAACATTTTTAAAGAATTATTGCTTTTTAGAGGAGTATGACGTCCACAGTATACAAAGCTTGTTCAGAAAAGTTTTCTAAAGATATAACCATGACATGAATCAAACAGGCCATTGATAGGATGCTCCATACAACAACGTTGTGTTAAACCATCTTCTTCCATTTTGTCACTCTCAAATTTTTAAAAATTGCCAGAAGTTTGAAAAGTATCCACTAAAAACTACTTAAAAATCAATACATCAAAAATCTCGAACAACATTAATTACATGAAATACTGCATTTATTTCTTCTGCACAGTGACAATTGCAGAAAAGTCCTACTCCTGGTAAGGCAGATGCATTGCTGACTGGCTCAGACCCAGCTACAGGAGTAGCAGATACTTGCAACATCAAACCCCCACACTTCTCTTAGCACACAGCTATTCTTTCAGATGATACTGGTACCAGCCTGAGTCATCTCAACACTATTCACATGCCATTCCCCCTGCCTAGAGCACAGCATAGGAAAGATGCTGGTACATAATAAAACTGATCTGAGCATTAGAAGACTGAATTTCACAGAATGCTAAATTGGCAACGCTTTCTACTTGGCTTCATTATGGAAAAGATAATGTGTCACTGTCAGAAAAAAACCACCAATGGTTTGGCTTTGTTTTCCTTACTTTCAAATTTAACTTCAAGTTGTTAAAAATTATAGAAATTAATACTTTATTATCTTGACAAGGTGTAATATCTTTTATAAAAATGTTTTTCTCTTAAGTATCATTATGTCCTATCATGGAATCATAATAACTGAATTATAGAATGGCCTGGGTTGGAAGGAACCTTAAAGATCATCTCCTTCCAACCCCCTGCCATGGGCAGGGACACCTTCCACTATCCCAGGCTGCTCAGAGCCCCGTCCAACCTGGCCTTGAACACTTCCAGGCATGGGGCAGCCACAGCTTCTCTGAGCAACCTGTGCCAGGGCCTGAACACTCTCACAGTAAAGAGCTTCCTCATAATGTATAACCTGAACCAACTCTCTGTAGAGAAGCTTTGTAGCAGTTTGAAACCATTTCCCCTTGTCCAGGTCCTTGTAAATAGTCTCCCTCCATCTTTCATATGAGCCCCCTTCAGGTACCAAAAGGCCCCAATTAGGTCAGTCCAAAGCCTTCTCTTTCTCAGGCTGAACAATCCCAGTTCTCTCAGCCTTTTCTCATAGGAGAGGTGCTCCATACCTCTAATCAATCTGGTGTCTCTCTCCTCACTCCAACAGTTCCATGTCCTTCCTGTGCTGCAACCCAGAGCTTGACAGACTACTTTGCTGGAGTTAGAAGACATGAAAAGAGCTTTGTATTTATTATTGCTAACTCTAGTTAGGGGATACTGTTGTCATGATAATATTGCCTGCACTTTGAGCTACTGTACTTGCAACAACATCTGCAGCCTTTAGCCACACAGTTCCTGTGTGTGGTATTTTATACTTCTGCATCATGCAAGGGAAATATCTAAGTGCCCTCTGTACACAGTACCTGCTCATGCACATTAAAAATAAGGCTCTACTAAAACAACTCAACAATCAAAACTTTTACACACCTACTGCTTAATCAATACATCAGCATCAGAGAATGCTGATGCTGTAAACAAGCCATTTGCAATTTTATTAAGTGACAAGTGCCTTTGGTTACATTTTAAGATATATTTTTCTGTCCATTTTACTTTTAAGTATTTGCTTAAATGACCTAAGGGAGGGCTTCTCTTCAAACATTTTTGCAAGACTGAAATGATATACTAGGTTTATGTGGATCAATAAAGGTAAAGTATGGCTTTATGAAAAATAAAATTTATTGTGTGCATGACAACAGCTACTCTCCAAGCTTTTAGTATTCTAATATATCACCCATAAGATACACCTTGCTGGACAAAGGAATGTAACCATTAATGGTCACAGAAATTATGCAGCGCAGGTTTAATATTTTATAACTTAGGAATTTTACAGTTTGATCATAAATGGAATTTGGAACATAGAGACTATTTAGAAATTCAAAACTGCTTTGTGGTTTCTTTAAATATTTTCACCCAAGTACTCAATTTAAAATAAATTAAGCCATAAAACTACACAGAAGAATAATGCAGTTTTGAATACCAGCAAATAAAAGTTGACTGTGTTCTATAAAACAACAATTGAACTCCTTGCTCTGGATATATTCTTATTCGATACTTTTGTTGTAAATCATCCCCTGCTACACGTGCCTGGCAAAAGGCATTACTTGGCTCCAGCAGCTGTACTTTTTATCCCTTTGAGTCACAGGAACTTCTGGACTTTATTTCAACAAACTGTGATAGTGCAAGCACATTTTATAGGTAAAATCTCTTCCGGAACAAACCAGCGGGAAAAGAAGATGCCTCAGAGGGATGATATTTAATTAGTATTATCTATGGTAATAAGCCATTCCAGGACTAAGCTATTCATGACAAAGAAAACAGCCCCTCAATCTTAACAGCACTTCAAGGTTTAGCTTTAAATAGTGACTTATCACTGAAAGTTTTAGCAAATGCAGTGCTGCAAATATATCCTGAATTGTCAATATAATTCACAGATTTAAATACAATGATTTATTTAATCCACTACTGTCTAGTAAATGGATATTATTATTTCTTAAATAGTAGTTCTTATAGCAAAAATTTATGATTAAAATCTGCCTGTGCACTGGTTTATATCTACAAACTAGGGCAACTGTAATTCCCTAGATAGTAGGTAGGCACAGGATTATTTACTGCTGTTCTGAAAATGAATGGTTGGAACTACTGATGCCAAGAGGACTTTTTGTTCTTTTATATACCTTTTACAAAATTTTATGCATCCACAAGTATTAGCATGCATACTTGTAATTCTTTAAGTCTGATAGCGTAGCATAATTTCAAGGTCCTGTAGAGCCAGGAGACCAAACATTCTACTATCTTGAGGAGCCATGGGTCCTTTAGTAGAACATGCTTTGTAAACTAGAGGTTAGCTCATCCAAGCCTGCTTATTGTGCCCCTTTGTTAGATATGCTGATATGTAAGGTCTATAAATTATACACCGATCGACGGCGGGGGTGCTTGCATGGGCATCGTGACACATTCCACCTCGGCAAAGTGATGCATCAAATGGGAGCCTATTAAAATACTGAGGTAAACGACCCTCAACCCTCTAACCGTGTCTGGTTTTCATTCCTAAGACCAGGAAAAAGGCATCACTACTTTCCTGTCATTAGCATCTATATAGAAGAGTTCACCATATTTAAAGTACACTGGAATCCAAGAAGCCCATATCTGCCTCTAAGAGAAGAGGGGAGGAAAATATTCCAGTCAAGATTAGCACAAAAGTTTTATGCCACTTCATCACCAGGCCTGTAAGAAAGACTTAGTGATGGGAATTATTTTCTATTGCTATCTGCAATGTAAACTATATGCCAGCTGCATGTCACTGGTAAAGTTTTAGGGTGAAGGTGGGGGAACAGGTCTTTTTCTTTCTACTGTTCATATAAAATCCATGGAATTACATTAATTTCATTATTATGACTGCACTATACAAACCACTTCCTTCTTTTACCTTACTGGATGCAAGACGCAAAGAGCAAGCAAAACTTTCAGAGTTAGAAAACCCAAGTGTTAGGTAAGTAGCAAGTTCTTATCTCTAAAGGAAATTGTCATAAGAGAAGCACAGATTTGTTAGCCTTCTTTTCACACTGCAGCTGTATCCAGCCAGGCTGATACTCCAGACCACTCCTACAGTCAAAGAATAGACAAAACCTCATCTATTCTTCCAAATTAAAGACACAAGGAATGTCCATACTGTGTAGCATTGACTGCCTGGATATCTCCTACTCAGGCCAAAAGAAACACCTCCATCCCTTTAATGTAATGCCATGCTGAAGTAGGCAAAAACATGCAAAAGTAGCAAAAACCACCCCAAATCCATTTGTGGAATTAAGTTCGCATTCCCAAGGGCTTTGACTGTAAATTGTTAAAAGTAAATTGAGCTAAAAGAATTTCTCAAAAGAACCAGTCAGAAACATATTAAAACATTGCAGAATAATTTATGGGTGGCAACTGTAATGATATATCATTGGTGAATATAACCATTTTTTTCATTAGCTTTTTAGAGTTAATTTCAGCAAATGAATTCATATTTAAAGCTCACTGTAGTGTACAAAATTGAGTCCCACATCTGTGAAGAATATTTGACAACAGTAAAAGAGTTTCTGGGTTTAGTTGACATTTTATGGCTTAAGGTGGAAGAATTAAACAAATGGGAGTTATGCTTGTTTGACATTCTAGATATCCTTCAGTTTATACGCTAAATCTTTCCTTATTTTTCAGCAATAAAACTGTGCTGCTCTAAAAACTGCTCTCAGAACTGCCTGGCTCTGAGTGGCTTTAGAGCATAGGCACTTTCTTGAATTGTGGTTAGCCATGTTCTTTCTTACATTCTCTGATTTTAATAAGAAAACAGTATAAACAGTGGGGATATTTTCAGCTGAATACAAACTTCATTGACTATTTTGCTGAAATTTAAGTAACTGACAGTTCCAAATGTAATACAAAATAAGGAAGCTGGAGTGATTATCTTCTGAAGGAGATCAGTCTCCACAGCACATATCTGAACTTTTTGTCTGACAAGGCAAATACTTTGTAAAGAATATTAGAACTCACAGGAGCTTTTAGCAAAAACCAAAATTCAACCCAAAAGCATAAATACATTTTACCTTTAATTTTCCAATAGATTTAAACTATGTCCTTCTAGACTAGAAGACTACATGCTGATATGATACACTAATAGAAAATACCACAATAAATGCATTGAATTTGAAAACGTCTGGATTGAGCCCTTGAATGTGACACACTTCTCGTGTTGCAACAACATGTAAACACACATGTATTAAATGGAGTTTCATTTAATTTCTCCAGGTGCCCATTTTCCAATAATAAAACAAGAATAATTATTCCTCCTCTATTTGCATGACTCATGGTATAAGATGACAAAACATTCTGAAAGAAAGATTTTTGAGCATTATTAATCAAATATTAATCTAGACTTAATATTAATTACAATTGAAATGATACATCACAAAAATCCTAAGAAGTCCAAATCTGTAGAAAGCAAATGCTAAGACAGGTTCCTGTTTCCCTGAAGCACTTGTTCTAAGTTTTCCTGAACTAAAAACTCTCATCATACTTAAAGAATGTTCATAGTATAGGGATTTCAATTACACACAGTTGCATCTGACCCAAACACAGCCAAATTCAGAATCATTATGGACTAAATGATTAAAATGATAACTTTTACTATTATTATTATTTAAATTAAAACCAAGAAGACTCATGAAAATAATGATTCTGAAAGTTGCAATGGGAAAGCTCACTCCAAAGAAAGTAAAGAGCATACTGTTAATGTAGCATGTAATTGATCCTGAGCTATCCATTTTAAAACCTTGGAAGAATTAATGTGGCAAACCTCTTACCTGGAGTGACAGGATGGTCTTTTGGTGGTTTGTCTGTGTGGGTTTTTTGGCTTTTTCTCATTTTTTTAAAGAGACATACTTTGGTAGCAAGAGACTCTTCAGTTAAAATGCAGGTGCCTACTGTAAATTTATTGAGCTTGATGGGATAAAACACAAAGTCTGTGCTACCCCTGGCACCATCAATCAAAGTGTTGGGTTGTATTGCATCTTAAGCTTCTTGATTGAGAATTCTTTTCCTGCTTACTTACTGAGATGTACAATGCATGCTAATGCACCTGCGGATGAGGAAAAACAATGTGATAAACTATGATTTATTTTCCCTGAGATCAACAAAATATCAAAAACTGGGACAAATGAGAGATCTAGTGGGACTAAGAAACATTTTATTAGAAAATCAAAGACCTGTTTATCCTATCTGCTATAATTTATCACTATTTTCTCTCAAGACTTCACATCTTTGCAAAACAACTTCAGAGGTCTAGAAAATTTTTGTAAATTGAAGCTGAAATTATACCACATGTGAGGTTATTCCAGAATCAAGAGAAGTGAGCGCAGAGGAAAAGTTATTGAGTCGAAAAGCTTCTTTTTCCTTAGAGGAAATCAACTATCAGAAATACCTTTTATTTATATAACACCTTTATGCACAACTATATAAGCAATAGGAATTGTTTATGTATCTTCAATAGTATCTGGGGTGCATCAGGAAGAGCATTGCTAGCAGATCAGGGAGTTACCCTGCCCCTCTGTTCAGCCCCAGTGAGGCACATCTGCAGTGCTGTGTCCAGTTTTGTTCTCCTCAGGACAAGAGAGACATGGAGATCCTGGAGCAGCTCCAGTGGTGGTTACAGAGATGATGAAGGGATGGAGCATCTCTCTTATGAGGAAAGGCTGAGGGACCTGGACCTGTTCAGCCTCAAGAAGAGGTGACAGAGGGGTTCTCTTCCATGTCTGTCAATGTCTGCAGGGAGGGGTCAGAGCATGGACCAGGCTCTGCCCCGTGGTGCCCAGCAATGGGACAAGGGGCAACAGGCAGAAACAGATGGACAGGGAATTCCACCTGAGCATGAAGAAGAACTTCTTCTCTGTGCAGTGACCTGGTACTGGAACAGATTGCCCAGAGAGGGTGTGGAGTCTCCCTCACTGGAGACATTCCAGAACCATCTGGACACAATCCTGTGCCATGTGCTCTGGGATGACCCTGCTTGAGCAGGGAGGTGGGACGAAGTGATCCACTGTGGTCTCTTCCAACCTGACCCATTCTAGGAGTTCTGTGAATTTGGGTTTTATTTATATAGTTATC
The DNA here is from genome assembly GCA_013397795.1 of Orthonyx spaldingii. Taxonomy (NCBI): domain Eukaryota; kingdom Metazoa; phylum Chordata; class Aves; order Passeriformes; family Orthonychidae; genus Orthonyx; species Orthonyx spaldingii. Next base: position 813,013 of record VZTJ01003710.1, on the reverse strand, counting down.
ATATCACTCAGTAGATATATTCAATATTATGGAAACGGGAGAAGCATCAACATGATCAAGTGGACATGAGTACAGTGTGAATGCAAGAGCTGAAGACACTCCTTGAAGAGGAAACTCTAGCAAGGATTCAATTATGATTATTAAACATAAGAACTTAATATACTGGATAGATTTTTTTCCACACTCTAGTAGAAGGCTACACAGATTGCAAATAGTAATAAAAAAATACAATTCTCTGGCCCCCAAAATTTGGGTGATTATCTTTTCTCTGTCAGAATGCTGACTGTACTAGTCAGGACAACATGACAGCATTACTTCCCTGCCATGCAGATAATTGTTTTCATAAGCAAAAGACAGTTATTTGGGATCTCGACTGACCTCCTGTGAAACTCACTTTACCCATGTATGTTTTAAGGATATACTTCTGTAACACAAAAAAAGTAAAAATCATAAGCATTTTCCTTTTTCAAACTGCAACATGGAAATGCATAAAAATTAGCTGCATCTATCTTAAATTACAAAACCATCAAGAGTGTTGTCTCCTGCAAAAAGGCTTGAAATTATTACTGACACTACCAAAATAATTTCTTTCAATTGACAGGAAAAAATGGCCAGATCCACAATACTGTGGCACAGTATTTGAGCAAGGAGAATGACTAATACTGTATTGTAGGGGTGCAGAATTATTCAAATTAAATGTACCATTTTTAAGCTATTAGCCTAGAAAACAAATTCAAGAAATAACCACATGTAATTTCTGAACAGACGGTGCAGAACTAATTAGTATGAAAACTATATGCAGGTTCTTCCCTCTCACTTTGCTCCACTAGCAGCTTCTAAAGTAATACTTTTTTTTGAAAAGTAACTGAACCTTCTCCTGAGAACCTAGTATTGTTTTATGTTGAATTAGTTATGCATTTTGAATTTATAAGACATCAGAGACTACATCGATATATTTTCAGTGATCAAGCTACCAAAATGATTCTATTTAAATTGAACTTTTCCTTAGATAACCTTGTTTTCCATACTGCTGTTACTTTCCACATTGCTGTATTATCACACTGTAATTTTATAAACTATTTCATGCCCATTAACTGTGCACTGCTACAGAATTTCAAGTGACCAGGTTAGGTTACAGGTGTGCATCAGTGCCACAGGACATGCTCAGAAGCCTTGAAGCACAAGAAGATATGTCTTTGCCCATGGTTTGAGCACTGAATAAAAGTAAGATGGACTACCACTGAAAATGTCTGAGAAGCCTAATTGGAGACCACTCAATAGCTGTCAAAGTATTTATATCTGTTCTTTCCAGAAATAAACTGGACATCACAGAATATTTTGGTCTTTCATCTCTTATGGACTTACGGCCATGGACTGTGGTAGTGTGCCGGCCTGGCCTGGCCACTCACCGCTCTGCATTCCACTTATCCCTCCCCTGTTCGCCCAGGACTGGCCAGGTGTCACGGGCTCGTCATTTGTCTATTGGCTGGCCTCTCGCCCTGCCCACCAGGGAGAGCGGGATAAAGGAGAGAGGCAAGAAGGGGGCGGGTGGAGTCTGGTCACATTGTCCACTACACATCTGGTTCACCGCTTTTCCCTCCGTGAGGGAGAATAAAGGAATCTGATAAACGCAATTAGTACGACTGTCTTTACCAGCCGGAGCAGCCACCGCCCGGCCCAGGATTGGAGCTCCCAAGGCAGGAGCTACTGGTGCTGGACTCGGTGGCCTGGAGGAGCCAGTAGAGGAAACAGGAAAGCTACAATGGACAGATTGTTAACAATTTTTTTAAAGTCTGCTAACAAAGCCCTCTCCTCTTTACCAATCAACTCATATTCTGCACTAACATCACATTTCTTAAATAATTTCATTTTTTTCTGCCCATGTTCTGTTGATATAGAAGCATAGACTCAAACACACAGTTTCCACTCAATGTAAACACAATTATCCTGAAAATAGATAAAAACACACATCTTAATACACATGAGAAACCAGCATACTGTGTATCTGCACTGGTTGCCTGTAAAGTGTTACGTACATGGAATATTCCTGCAGTATTATACAGCTAATATGCTTTGAACCATAGTTCTAAGCTGTGTTACATTCCTATTTTTCTCCAGTCTTCTGGGGGAAGCATTAACATTATTTTTCTAGCATGCTTTAAAGTTTCTACTCCAGACAGTAGGACAAAACTAAAGACATATTTATTATTTAAAGAACATTCATCCCACACTATAACAGCAAAAGATATTAGTAGCCATACTTAAATATCTGAAACAAACCATTTAGGAGCTAAAAGGGGTGCAAGCACAAAGACCATGAGTAGATTCTTCTCCAAAAACAGAGTAGAAAATAAATAATGTTCAGAACATAATATTTTCTCCCATTAACTGAGTAACAGAACATATTGTTGTAGAGGAAAATCTCCATTCTCTGCTCTGCTAAAAACCTGCAATACATGATAATGCAGTACCAAGATTCTGCCTAATACCTATTAAAACCCATGGAAATGAGCTATCTCTGTAGCTTTTAGCACAGCTGACAAAGTAAATGACCTGTTTCATGCCACACAGCCTGACAAAAAGGGAGAAAGTTTGTGGGAGAGTTCTGCCTCCCTGCACTAACATAAGAAGTGATCTATTAAAAGCTAATCATGAAGACCAAGGTCAATGAAATACTCATTATAGCTTAAAAATACACATTCAGTCATAAAAAATCATTATACTACATTTCATTGGTTTTTATATTTCAAAAACAGTACTAACAAGTTCTGTCATTGAAAACACAGGACCAACACAACATTAATTACAGGTCTCAGTAATGCCCATGGGAAGGAATTTCAGATTTTCCCAAAGACAAAAGGATAAGCATATGCATCTTGGTAACACCATCCAAACTAATGTGGACAGATTTCTACAATCTGACCGAAAAAAATGAAAGAGCATTTTCAGAAATTTCAATTACAAGAGCCAAGCAATTACTCTGCTATCTGGTTTATATGTCCCAAAGTCATTTTCTTTCAATTGACAGTAAAAGCAAACTTAATGCAAATGTATTTACATCCAGCTCTTAGCCATGTACAGAATCTGAAATTAAAATACAGTGTAAAGAATTTTCTGCTGACAAATACACAGAAAATGAATTGTGACTTTTAGCTATGCAGATATATTTTACCATAACTATTAGTGTTGGTTTCTAAATCTACCAGCATAGTTTTACCCCAGTAGGTTTGCTTTGCTATCAGTAATATACAGTACTCTAGCTTCCCCCTGAAAGATATGCACTCAGATCTGTATATTTTCACAATACTACAGAGTGAAAGATTTTTCTTGTTACTATGTTAAAAAAGAAATTCAAGGTTCAACACCAGTTATGCTCAATGAAACAGTCAGACTGCTTAACAAGCTGTTGGAACAGCAGTTATATCTCATCAGCTTCTACTCAGAATTCCCAGAAGCTTAAGAGGAAGCCTGAATTTCTCACACAGAGTCATAAAGTCAAAGGTTAGAAATTAATACATTTAATCCATAGCACTCTAGTCTCTTACGAGAAGGAAGGTGTATGTGTGGTTCTAAAGTAGGAATATTCCATGGAAAATTTGCATTGATTCACACACACGTTTGACATTGTTTTCTCTTTACAGGTTATTTTGTTTGCTACATCAGTTTGCCATCAGTTTGTTTATTCTAAATTTTTCTTCTTGAAACCCTGTTTAAGTTCCTGTATTTAAAAATGAGGTGCAAGATCTTTGGAAGAAAAAGAAAAACCATCCCAAGACACTCCCAATTTAAAAAGTATATAATTTTCCATTCTTTTATCTCATTTTATTTTCATGTGCATAAATGCAGCCCACAAGTTGCTTAATAAAGAATCTCATGAAGCTGGAGTACAGTGTGCTACACTTGCTTACAGCAATTATACCAGACAGGAGTTATAGGAACACAGCGTGCTCAGAATTAGAAGCATTTACTCTTGGAATATATGGAAAATAGCAAGTTATGCATGATGCCATTTGGTTCAGCTCATTTTCAGCAGAGCTCTTTCAAGTTACAGTAGAGTATGTTTGCATGCTTAACTAAGTGCATTAACATTTCAGGTTAGATTGGGAACACGCTTTTGTACCAAACATCTCTTACTACTTCTCACATGGCCTTGGTTTGCATTGCAGAATAGTCTCAGAGGACAAAATTGCACCCCTTTTGAATTAAGGTAAACTGACATTGTACTTCAGAAGGACCTAAATCTTCATCTGCTGTTGACAGGACCAGGGCAGAGCCAGGCTGAGGTAAATCCCTTGAAACATGCATAAATACATAAATATGCAAATTTCGGGTCTCTAACTGCAAACTGGATTGTTGTAAGTTCTCTCCTGCTGTACTACACTACTGGCTAATGCAGACACAAACTTTTCACAGTGGCTGCAGCCCCGGCATCCTCAGCGGAGTTGCTGGCAGCACCAGCACCCTGAGGGAACAGACTGGGCAAACATTGAGGCAACAACTGCACATATGCCGGTCAACCGTCATAAATTAGAGAACCCCTCTTCCTCTCTAACCTTAGGAGCTTGCACCTTGATAATGGAGAAGCATTCTGACAGGTCCAGCCATGCCAAAAGAACAGGTTACCTTCTCCCCTACACAGGCTGGTGTCTCAGCTATCACAAGTGGAGTCAGAGCAAAGGAAAGGGACATGTGGGTGCCATCTGCCATCACGGGGTTCTGCCTGCATGACCACAGGGAAGGCATAAGGAAGAGGGGTGTTGCACCTATGTGGGTTTTAAGGTCAGAGGTAAGTGAATTGAGAGGAATTGCAGTGTCCAAAAAAATACATTCAGGAAGGTTACTCCTCCAGATGCAGCAGAAGGTCTGAGGACATTTCCACTTCTGAACCTGATGAAGGAACTTCAGGTTGGCAGTTACAGGAATCAGGTGATGAATGCTCTGATCAGGGACAGAGAGGCTCTGTCTCCAGCCAGGCAGAGGAAAGGGACAGCTGGGCTTACTGGGCTGTATGGAACAGACTTCCCGGCACATCAGACCCGTGCTTTGGTGGACACTGGTGCACAGTGCAACTTAATGCGATCAGGGTCCATGGGGGCAGAACCCAGCTGGATTTCTGGAGTGACAGGGGTCCCACCTGGTGAAGTGACCCGAACAGGAAATAAGGGGCAGAAGAACACTGCTATGGGCCAGCCCAGATTCTCTGGGTATCCTTGTCAGAGACTACCTCAGAAGAGGACAATGCAAGGATCTAAAAGTGTACCAGGGGTATACTTTTGTTGTAGACACCATGAAGATTAAACAGCTGTTTACCTTGCCCAGCCTCTCAGATGATCCACGTGTAGTGGGCTTGCTGCATGCCAAGGAACAGTAGGTGCCAGTTGCTACCATGATGATGCACCAGTGGCAATGCTGCACTGTCCAAGAGCCCCTCTCCCCCTCCATGAGCTTATTCATCAATGGAGAATGAAGAAGTCATCAGCAAGACTTAATCACACTTTAACAGTCCCATACAGCCAGTGCAAAAGTCTGATGGAGAGTGCAGACTTCCAGTAAACTATTGTGGCCTGCACAAACCACTTTACACAGAGTGCAGCCACACTGGACACATTAGAACTCCAGCATAAACTGGAGTTAAAGGCAGGTGAGTGATAGACCACACCTGATGTGATCAATGCTGCTTTCTCTATTCCTTTGGCAGACTGTGGGCCACAGTTTGCTTCCATGCAGAGGGTCGTCCATGACCTGGAATTGGCTGTCCCACAAGTGGAAATACAATCCTACCATGTGGTATGGATTGATATAGACTGCAGTGCAACACGGCAACTGCCCAACACCTGCAATAAACTGATGACAAAATAATGTGGGACAACACAATGAAAGAAGTGTTTGAGAAAGGATTATTTGGACCCCAGCTGCAGTGCTGCATTCAGCTCTGGCATCCCAACACAGCAAGAACATGGACTTCTTGGAGCCAGCCCAGAGGAGGCACCAAGGTGAGGAGGGATGGAGCAGCTCTGCTGTGAGGAAAGGCTGAGAGAATTGGGATTGCTCAGCCTGGAACAGAGAAAGCTCTGCAGTGATGTAATTGTGGCCTTCCAGCACCTGAAGGGAGCCTACAAGAAACATGGAGAGGGACTATTTACAAGGGTCTGGACTGGCAGGACAAGAGGATTAGCTTCAAACTGACAGAGAGTACATTTAGAATAGATGTTAGGAAGAAATTCTATTCTTTGAGGGTGGTAAGGCACATGTACAGATTTCCCAGAGAAGCTATGGCTGCCCCATCCCTGGAAGTGTTCAAGGTCAGGTTGGATGAAACTGAGGAACCTCGTCTAGTGAAAGGTGCCCCCCATCCACGGCAGCAGGGTTGGAATGAGATGGTCTTTGAGGTCCCTTCCAACCCAGGCCATTCCATGATTAATATTTTCCCTTAAAGCTGACTTTGCCCAAAACAAAACAAGGCCAAAGGACCTGCACAAGGGACTTAGCTTTAGGAAATAAAATTTCATAGAGATATTACCACATTTTAATGCATGTGGTTAATATAGTAACAGCCATATTCCCACAGGCTAACAGAAAGAAAAGACAGACATGCTGAGTTTCTAGGCAGTGTATATCCTTGGTTACAGTCAGACTGGGAGTCCTCTCCATGGAATAACACGGGAAGTGTTTCAACCAGTTCCCTGAACAGCAACAAATCTTTGAGGAGATCAAACATGAAACTGATTGTGCAGTAGTCCTTAGACCAACTGGACAGGACCAGAATGTAAGAAGGATGACCTACATCACAGCCAGGAAATGTCGCTGCAGCCAGACCCTCTGACAGAGGAGAGACCCAAAGTCAGCCTCTTTAGTTTTGGAGTCAGAGCACAGAGGATCAGAGTCCCACTACACCCTAACTGGAAAAGACATACAGGTAAAACACAAAGTGGTTCAGGTTGCCTCAGAAGTAATTACAGAAGCACAGCTCTTCTTGGCACCACAAACATCTATGCTGTCCTGAATGATCAAATGAAGGATCCCTCTACACATCATGCAGCTGACACTACATGGATCACACTTGCATGAACATGCCAAAGCAAACATCACATGCTTTCTCTGGTGGAGATGGCTGTTGGACATTCAGAAACCTACCCTGTAACCAGTATTGCCACCCAAAACACCTTGAACTTCAAAAAACCAAATTTTATGACGACAAAACACCCCAAAAAAGAACAATATGAGCCAATTATGAAACTACATGGTAGGCATTCAGGCCAAGAAACACATTCCTTGACTGGGAATGTCACATTCCCTGTCATGCACCAGTCACCAGAAAGACCCAACTATGTATTATTAAAAAATATACTGAAAGCAATGAGTGCTGAGACATTTCAACACTGTGATGCACATTAACTAGAAGCCACATGTCTAGCAAACACCTGGAGGATCTTCCCACCCAAATGAAAACCCTACACACTGTGGAAGGAGCTACAGCTCCCATGGGACATAAAGGGAACTGGATCAGGAAGTGTGGGTTATGCCTTCTTTGGGAAAAGGCAAAGACCTTCAAGGGATAGATCTTTTCACAAGGACACAAGTGTATTTGCTGGATAATGCAAGCAGATGGAGTAATCTGATGTGTACCTCCAGAATGCCTAACCTTAGAGGAGAATCACCCCTGATTTGAGTTTCCATCATAGCTGTACTCCATTGAAAAGCACCACATCAAGAGCCAATAAACGTAAAACTAGTAAAAAGGCAAGCCTTGGAAGGAACCTGCTAAGTGCAGCACCAATCCAACCTCAGTTGGCTTCTGCACCCAACAATTCAATACACAACATCATCTCTCCCCTCTCAAATCACCACCACAACAGACAGACCCCAAGTCATAGATTTCTTTCTTCCCCACACCACTGGAGATTTTGGGCAGTGGCAGCATGAACAAGAAACTGGTGTCTGCTTAGTTGCTGTCTTGTTCAAACTCCAGTAGCTACTTGTTTGTTTTTTGGTTTTTTTCAAGTCAGATTCCCGATATCTTAATTCAGAGTTTATCTGGACTGAGGATGCTGGAATAATTTTTCTTTGTTCTGGAAATCATGATTTTGACCAAGGGGAAAGTGGCATATATTTCAATACCTGTTATTTTGTGCATTTACCCTTTAGTGCTAACTTAGCTTTAAGTTATATATATTTACATCCATATATAACTTTCATGTAAACAAACACATTTTGGTTCTTACTGCTCACATCTTCCTTTCTGAATTTAACAAATGAGGAAAAAAAAGCAGTCAGATATAAAAATCTGTGTGCTACCAATACCACTGAAACCTAATTTAATCTTAAATTCCCTTGTAAACATCTGTTCCTAATAAAACATCCACACTTTAAGCAATTGTAAGATTACCAGGGAGCAAATAAACATCTAAATAATCTTTATTCCATTTTGCCTCCCACTGGAGGTCCCTGGGATATATATTTCCTTCTTTCTCATCTTTCCTACCCCCTTCTTTCTAAATTAGTTCTATCCTGAATGTATGCCTCAAAAAAAATGAGCTGTTTGCCTGAAAACATGCCCTAACTTCACAACTTGACCAAAGTTATAACAGTTGTTCCTGCAAGCCTGCATCAAGCAACACTGTAATTAGTCATCTCTTTCCTTGAGGGCTGCTGTCACTCAGCATAAATCAGAGAATGTGTTTTCTTCTTGTTAAAGCAAACCTTTATTTTTCTCCTTATCAAAAAAAAACCCCCTTTGGATTTTTTTTTTTTTTTTATGAAAGGAAACATTTGGACTCCCCATTAGTTTGGGAGTCCAAACTAAGGACTCTGAAGGCACCATATTTTCACCTTCATAGCTGAACCTCCCTCAACAACTTTTGCTTTGCTAAATTGATATTTAAAAGTCTGTTTTTAGTAATTATATATTCCTGTGATAATATAGCTTGTTAGAAGATTGACATTTTCATAGGGGAAAATTGCCATGGGACAGCACACATTTGGAGGTTCTTCTGCTTTTTCTCAGAAGAAAAGTTGAAACATTTTTTCCTGACGGAGAAGATTTTTCACTCCCCACAAAGCTTTTGCCCTGGCTCTTGAATTCTGACACTTTTTCTGCAAGGATGAAAGCTCCCCTGATTTGAGGATAGTTAGCATTGGCTGGACCCCAACCATTGTTACTCGATTTACCAGCACCTCTCCAAGCTGACTGGGAGAAAATTAAGTTTGGTTGCCTATAAACAATTCTCTTTCCTTCAAGCAGTTTGTACGTTATTCCTTTAGGAGGTCTGCTGACTTTTACTGTATAAGTGGTTCTGACTTGAATAGAGCACAGACATACACATACTAAACTGTAGTCAAATTAAAGTAGACTAATCCATTATCCTGGAGATGCAGCAGCAGGTCCAGGTTCACATGTGGTAAGATTTTTCCAATGGGGTTTAAAAAGAAGAATCAGGTAATGCAAAAAGTGTAACACATAAAATTCAAAAGAATTTTGTAAAACTGCAACAAACTGATGCCAAAGGAAGCCTAAAAGAGCCTAGGTCCAATAAGAATGATAACCCCATCATATTATCCCAGGGAAATGTCCTACATACTTAATCTGCTAGTCTTTGAGAGCACACTGACACCCTATTCCAATAGAAAGGAGAAATGAAGTGACTTGTGAGTCTCACCCTAAAGTTCAGTTTCCCAAATCTTACATCCATCTCACAGTTGCCCTGGTGAGGACACACCTCAAAGCACAAGCTTGTCAAAGACTGAAGTGTCACAAGTGCACTGACAGAAATATATGGAGAAATGAGCATGCACCTATGGTGGTTTTAGGCCAGAACTATAAGGCATAGGCCTGAGAAGCCTTACATGCTCACTCAGTAGCATATCTGAAGAAAAGAAGGCTCAGGGGCAACCTTATCACTCTCTACAACTGCCTGAAGGGAGGTTGTAGCCAGGTGGGGGGGGGTCTTGCTCCCAAGCAACCAGTGACAGGACCAGAGGAAATGGCCTCAGGCTGCACCAGGAGACATTCAGGTTGGACACCAGGAAGAATTTCTTCCTAGTTGCCAAACACTGGAATGGGCTGCCCAGGGAAGCAGTGGAGTCCCCATCCCTGGAGGTGTTCAAGAAAAGACTGGACATGGCACTCAGTGCTCTGGTCTGGTTGACAAGGTGGTGATCAGTCACGGGGTGGACTCACTGATCTTGGAGGTCTTTTCTTAGATTCTTGCAGCACAGCCTGGTGTTACCTATATCTACATAATTCTGTCTCAAAGAAGGAACTTTCAGTATTTTTCAGAATTTTCACTCCTGAGAAGAATATAATCCTTAAGAAAAGACATGTCAACAGATAGGAAGACAAAGCAGAGAAAACTGTGTGTTTTCTTTTCAGGGCAGGATTTGCTTCGTGGGTCCATGAAAGGGGATGCATAGCACCAAAACTACAACTGGAAGCAATGTGGAAAACTCCTTCCAAGTCATGCCAGCCCAATTAGACTTCAAATTGGTAGGCTGCTCTCAGAGTGGACTTGGTAATAAGCAAAGAATAGTGCAGACACAAAATATCCATTACTATCTCAAACTACAGATGTTTGGCTTCTGGTATTGAACAAACAAGAAAAATAGGCAAATTCTTGAACAAATAAATATCCCAAATTTTTACACTCATCTTTAAGAACAAATTCAGTAGTACATATGATTTACATTCCATACTCCCTATTTGTGTAACAAAGATTAATCTACAAGATCTGTTCACAAGAAAGTGACTTCTTATTCTCTGTTTCACATTTGCCAGATGATCAGAAAACTTTAAAGGCAGGTAATTCAACTTTACTTCCCAGAATTTTAAATTCTCACCAGAGCCTTGATCAGCCCTCCTCAGTTATAAAAGTCACATCTGTTTTCAACTTACGATTTTGTAAGAAAAAACACAGTATGAAACACAGAACATTTCAGTCTAATAATTCACGCGTAAATTACCATGTTTTACTAAACAAAGATCTAGGTACAGTAACATTCCATTTATTTGCTATAACCAAGAAAAAACCAGATCATTAAAACAAGAATTCCTGGGGCAAGACATTAACAAAAGATTTTGTGACTCTTTTGAAGAAATAACTCTTCTGCTATCAACAGTTATATTAGCATATGTTCAACTTCAATCCAAGTAATTGCAGCATATGCAACAAAACTATTTGCATAATTAAATCAGACCTGCATTTGTAGTTATATATTTAGTTGATTTAGTCATAAATAACTAAACCAGGACCCTGTTAAAATTCAATTCTCTGTTTCTGGTTTGAGTTAGCTGGGGCTTATGTTTGTTCAGTTTTACTATGTTTTGATTTTTTTTTTTTTTTACAAGCGTTCTACTTTTATTTTATCAGTCAAAAGCACCTGGTTTCCCCAGGGATCAGTTTTCCTACCCAAACACCAATCAGGGAAGACCCGAGCAACTGCAAATTCTTCTCCTCCTCTCACCAGCACAGAGAAGCACAGGACATGGCTTGTGAAAAGCCCAGATCCTTCCACCTGTTGAAATGTTTTGGAGGAATTACCCTCCTCAAACAGTTTAGTTGGACTTCAAATGTTGTTGCACAACAATAAGCTGCTTGGTGCTAAGCAGTGGAATACATGTGAGTCACTGCGAAGAAGGACTAAACAGATACTATTCTGAAAATAAAGTGCACCTGTTCAGTGTCCTTACACAGTAACTGCTTTTATCAACAGAGGGAGTCATAGATTTCCTAAGAACCTGACAATTACACTTCCTGGAACAGCCACCAGCGGCATCTCAACAACAGTCCTACTGCAGCTATCACTAATCAAATGTCATGATAGCAGCAACAGGTGAGGCAAGGAAAAACAGCGAGGGACCACTGCAGGCTGTAAAGGTTCTTAAAAGAAGTGCAAATATTATCAGTCATTAAAGACACTCTCAATTAAGGGAACATATTTTCCATTAAACATTAATAACTATTCTACTATGTTCTATTAATCACAGAATCATAGAATGGTGTGGGTTCGAAAGGACATTAAAGACCAAGTAGTTCCAACTCCCCTGCCATGAGAAGAGACACCTCTGACTGGATCAGGTTGCTCAGAGCTCCCTCCAACTTGGAATTGAACATTTCCAGGGAAGGGGCAGCCACAACTTCTCTGGGCAACTTGTGCCAGGGCCTCACTACTCTTACAGGAAAGACCTTTTTCCTAATACTGAATCTAAACTTTCTATCAGTTTGAAGCCACTCCCCCTTGTCCTGTCACTCTAGCCCCATGTAAATAGTCTCCATCTTTCTTGTGCTCCCTTCAGGTACTGGAAGGCCACAACTACATGACCCCAAAGCCTTCCCTTTTCCAGGCCAAACAATTCCAGTTCTCTCATCCTTTCCTCAGAGGAAAGAGGTGCTCCAGTCCTCTGATCATCTTGGTGGCCACCTCTAGCCTGGCTCCAACAGGTCCCTGTCCTTGCTGTGCTGGGAGCCCAGAGCTGGATGCAGCACTGCAGGTGGGGTCTCAGCAGAGCAGGGCAGGGCAGAGGGGCAGAATCCCCTCCCTGTCCTGATGCCCACAGGGCTTTGGATGCAACCCAACACATGCATCACAGCACTCTTACAACCGCACCAGAGATATTTTCAAGGCAGGCCTCAGCAATAACAGTATCAACCACTTCATCATCAGCCTCTACCTTCAGCCTCTTAAAACACAACCTTTTATACCACACAGCACATGCTGCTCCCCACACCATGATTGGTTATCTTAACTGCCCCACCCAGGGACACAGCTAAAGCTCATTCAGGTAGGGGCCACATAGCTGAAATCCATCTACACTAAGGTTATGTTTTCCCACAATTCCCCCTTTTGTTTTTTTTTCAATTACAAATATTTTGTGCTATTTCCACTTAATTATTTTAAACTATACAGCACATACTATTAAAATTTTCACAACTTTGTATTCTTAATAAGTTACAACAAACAACTCTTGGAAACTTACACAAGTAATTGCCACTAGCTCCTATGTGGCCGCTTCTATGCTGCCACTGCCTTTTTAGTAGTATTTGTAATAGAGTGCTCAAAAATGGATTCTTCTTTTGCTGATATTTTGGTCCCCAGCTGCTCACCTTGAGGTCAAGGTGTCCCTTTCTGCTTTTGCAGACCATCCAGAGCCTTAGGCTCTCCTCATCTTTTTTGCTAGGCTGGGATTTTTGCTTCCCGGTCGCTCACCTGTGAACAGGTATCCTTCCTGCTTTTGCAGACCTTCTGGACCCTTAGGCTCTCTCTGCCTTCTTTGCTAGGCTGGGCTCCACCACTGGTTGCTCTCCTCCACAGTCCCAGACCCTCTACAACAGGGTCACCCATTAACGGTGGATTCATGACTGCTTTCTGCCGCAATCTCTCCCTCACATGGGGCACCATCTGTCACAGGAGTCTTGCAACCACACCAGGGATCTTCTCCAAGGCAGACCTCAGCAATAGCAGTACCAACTGCTTTATCATCAGCCTCTTAAAACACAAACCTTTTATACCATACAGCACATGCTCCTCCCCACACCATGATTGGTTAGCTTAGCTGCCCCACCCAGGGTCACAGCTAAAGCTCATTCCGGTAGAGGCCACACAGCTGAAATCCATCTATGCTGAGGTTATGTTTTCACACACACATGAGGTAGTTCTGGGTTCCCAGAGTACATTCCTGGTTGATATTCAACCTGTCATGATTTATTTAATGGGCTTTATGCCAGAAATAATAAAACGCATACATAACAAATACTGCTAGTAAATATGTAATATACATTTTCCGTAAATCAAAGCAACTATACTGCTTTCAAATCTCAGCTTGAGATATGTTGGGAGAGTTTGCATGACTAGAAAGCTGTGATGGACGGGCCTCAGCTCTGCAGGAGACAAAGGAGAAGAGGGAAGGGAGTTGCCTTCTGTGCACAAGAGCAATGCAGATTCAGGGTGCTTTTCAATAGAATGGGAGACAATCGTGTTGGATCAGGTAAGAGGCTACTAAGGGTGACATCCTGGTGAAAGTCTGTCAAGACTCCCTGATCAAGGTGAGGTAGTAGGTGAAACCTGTAAAGAACTTGAGGAAATCTCTGTGTCACAGACCCTTGTTTGCACAAAAAGCTTTGACTTCCCTGATATTTGCTGGAAATGCAACATGACAGGACACAAGGAATCACAAAGGAGGATGTCAGGGGATAAATCTCACATCCCAGGGATACAGGGGCTGGATGAAAAAGCCAAAGATGATACAAACCTGGATCTGCTACTCGCTAAACAAGAAAGAAACTAGTAGGGGATGTGCCAATCAGTGGTAATCTTGGCAGTACCTTAGCAACTCACAGCTGAAGGCACGTAGCAGAGCAGAAAACCTTGACTTCAAGAGAACAGATATCACTTTACTGAGAGAGTGGGAAAATGGGATCCATGTGCAGCTTCAAACAGCAAAAGAACTCAAGAAAGCTGACTAATCTCTGAAGACCTCCAAGCACAAGGGACAGTTCATCCTCCTGCTGGAGAAAACAAGGAGACAATTTTGGAGACTAATATGGCTAAAGCAGGAAATTCATGACAGACATGTGGCATTAAAAAAAAAAAAGCAACTATGCAGATGAAATTCAGGAATGCCACTCAGACATTTAGTGAACTTGTTAGCAAAGTCAAAACTCTTCTGCAGCTGAGACTCTAAATGCACATTCAGGGCCACAAGAAGTACATCTACTGCTACAGAAGTATTAAAAGTCTGAGCAAGGAAAGTGTGGGCCCATTACCATGTGGGGCAAATGATTCAGTAGGAGACAGATTAAGGAATAGGAACTTTATGTTTTCTTTGCCTCAGTCCTCAACAATAAGGTCTCATAGGCCTCTATGTTTAGTGAAAGTTCAGGGAAGGAAAGTACCAAGATTGGATGGGAATTGACTCAGGGATCATTTGAGAAAACTTGGCCTATAGCAACCCATGGACTCAGATGAGTCACATTCAAGCATGTTAGAGATCACCACTATGCTCACAAGGTGACTCTATCTTCTTTCAAAGATTGTGGAGATGGGGAAGATCCTGATCAAGTGATATAAATAATTCAGCTTCTAAACTGTTATATCTGGTGCAGTGAGGGCAAAGTCTCCATAATCACCTGAGGAAGTCTAGCATTTTACAGATGTTGGAATACCAGAACACATTAAGACTGACTAAACCAGTGAAACAATCATTATTGTATGAATTGTATCTTCTGTTTACCATAGTAGTAACTGAGAAAATCAGGACAATAAAACAAATACTAATACAGTGTTTTCAAATTCCTAAGGCATTTAATGAGTTTTTTTACGATTTGAAGCTAAAGCTCTTAGTCTTGAAGTAGTCTTCCACATCTAATTCACTATTAACTTTCAATTTCAATTTAAACACAAACAGCTTGTGTATCAATAGTGCAATGAGATATGGAAGTGACAAACTACTACTAATAGAATGTACAGACTTAAAACAATAATGACAAAATAATCTAGTCTCTACTACAGACCATACATTACCAGATTCACAGCTGAAGAATCCCATGTGGTTTCCATAAATGAAATATTGATATTTAGAATAAGACACTAAACTTAGATGTAAGTATGCATTTAAGTTTTCAGTATTCACATTTCAGAGTATGAACTAATAAATGCAGCTTTAAAGCAAAATTATTGGTAGAAATATTTTCAGTGCTATCTTGCAAATAGGAAGGTTTAAGGTTTAAATGGGAAGATTTTAAGGTAAATTTTATGGAAATGCAAAGAGGCAGAAGTTGACTGCAAAATATCTCACTGTAGGGTATTTAAACATTTCAAGCAAGAAAGTTTCTGTTTCCCAGAGCTAAAAGTAGAGGGCTGACTTTTAGAAAGGTTAATAACACCCAATGGCATGCCTTTATCCTTATATATAAAATATGAGGATGACCAATTGTGATGGAAAGAACAAACATCGCCAGCCATCCTTTAAGGACACAGACCCTTCAGGACTCTCCTACCCCTGGGATGAGATCTGCTTTTAAATCTCTCTCAAAGGAAAGCTGACAAGGTGCATATGTGCCAATGTCTGCTACAAACCCTGGCAAAGACACTGAGTGTTAAGAGAAGCTGCTGACAAATTAATCTCATTTGATAACCGTAGGTTTTTGAGGTGATGGAGCTGGTACCTTCCAGCACTAATCACCTTAAAGGTCTCAAGATACTTATGTCCTTAAGTTCATGTTCTCTCAAGAATTATTCTTCCACTAGCTGACATCCTTCTACATTCCTTCCGAAACCTTTAAGTAAATGAGCTTTTATGGACTTCATATTAAAGCATCACGTTTTATCACAAATCACAGCCCACGGAAGTTCCACAGTATATAACAGCATAAAAGGCATCAGAGATTTTACCAAGTTTTCTTTTAACTTCACTCTTCCCATTTAGTCTTCTGCTCTGCTAAACAAAGCAGTGGAGACAAATTGAGGTAACCAAACAGTGCAGAACTTAGCACTTTTTTCATACACCATCTGTTTTAATCTCAGAATGTAAATCACAAGCTAAATGACAGCCAAAAAAAAACCATTAGATGAATTATTTGCTGAACAGTTTCCACAGAACAGTCTTGTTTATAGTCTAGTGTGGGAAGTCAAAACACCTCCAGCTTATATCTGTTATCTGTAAACAGCAACTGTAATACAAGTAGCAATAATTACTCCTACAACAGGATAGGTTTATTTCCTCCTAAAAAATGCCTGGATTCTAGATTTAGTCAAAATGCTGCTCTAAATCAAGGATAGTCCTGACCCAGCATTTGAAAAATGACCCAGCATGTTCATATCATCAACAGGACATGCACCACATATTTCAGAGAACAGAAGGATGACAATATCTTTGAAATGATAGCCAGGCTGAAGACTGGACATGCCTGGACCTCACACTGGTGACAGGTTTGTATAAAAGAATTTATAGCCAAGGGTGACAATGTACTCCACCCACAAGGAAAAAATAGCAAATAAATCCTTCTCAACTACTTCCCACTTGGAGGCATTTAATGTGGCCTTACCTTATCAAAGAAAAAGGAGGTATACTAAACAAAATATAATACAGACAAGTTCAGAAATTATTTGGTTTATTTTTCCTCATCTACTGGCGATATATGCAAGACCATGGCCTAGCTCAAAGTGTCCTAATTCTCATTATTATGTCCTTCTTTAAAATGGGGAACAGGGTCTCAGGGTCCCTCAGTTTCAAAGCTCAGCTGCTCACTAAACAGAAGTGCTTATGTGCTTTGGCTCCTCCCCTTCACAAATTTCTCTTCCAAAAATCTGGAGCAGGACTACCAAATTAGAGCAGCTCTCACTCATGTTTTCTATAAAAAGATAAGCCGAAATAACATGAAAGGTGAAGGCTCATGTCTGTATCTGTCTAATTGGCATATGTCATGTCTGTACATATCATAATTCTTTTTACATGTACCTTTGCTGCTGCCACTTCCTGATATGCACCTTCTCCTTACTTTGGAAAACTGTCCCTCTGTCACTATTGTCAGTACTGGAGAAACCAAGAGCACTGACAAATAAAAAATTAACACTCTGTCTCTGATTACACTGCATTTTTAAGTTTTGTGATTAAAAGAACTATTTTACCACAGACTTAAAAGACTGTAGCATCTTGTTAAATACTTTGAAAAGAAAAAATGCACTTCTGTTTATAGTACATAGTAACCAATTAGAAAATCTCAGAGTGTATTTTTTTTTTTTTTAATGTCATGTGATGTGATTTCAGGTTCCAGTTTCTTAGGTGACATAATACTTCACAATCTCCAGAGAGTATTGAGCAGACACATTTTAAAAAACAGGACCACTACAGATTTTTAATGAGTATTTATTTCTGAAAAGGTAGACCATAGCCGTTATTGCTGGCTGTGCTATCAATGTGCTCTGACACATTCTCACACACTTTTTAAAGTCTTGTTTCCTCACTTTCCAATTTGCAAAAATTAGTCATGTAGTATTTAGCTTCTTCATATAGTCGTGTGAAAATTAATTAGTGTTTGACAATCTGTTGTTATTTATTTTTGTTGTGCTCCTTTACAGCCTAGTGCAGACAAGAACCTATCAGGAACATGTATTTGCTCACCATTGCTATTTACCATAGGGAAAATATGTTATTGGCAAGCACAGATGTCACTCTGAGGCACAGGTAATACAAAAAATTTAGTGGCAGTCATTACAGCTGTCATAGTACACGAAATATCTTCCTATCAATTCATTAAATGACACAGAATTACTCTGAAATATTATGCACTTACCAAACAAATTTGATCAGTTAAAATTTAAATTTCTCCGTAATTTTTATGCAGAGATGCCCTTGTGGTCATGTAAAATTTTCTGCATGATAGAAATGGAGGCAAACATCGTTAAGTGCACACAAATTCCTCATCTAAAACTATATGCAAGAAATCCTTACATTTCTCACAGTATATCTGTGTATCTTCATTTTTCAGCTGAGAAAGACAAGGTTTTAAGGAAGGAAATTTGCAGGTAGGATCTTGAGGTCTGAACTGCTCCAGCAATGCTCAAATATCATTTCTCTTTACTGCAGAACTATAAACCTCTTTTTTCCCTGCAAAGGTTGAAAATAAGCCATTTTCAAAGTAGCCATATAATTTAGTTTTTCTGCTTCAGTAGAGGTGCACCACTACGTCGTGTGCTTGGGGGTTTGTTTCTTTTGGTGGTGTTTAAGACTAAAATTAAATATATTTAAACTGAATCATTTATTCTTTTGGTTTTCTTCTATGAACAAAAATAGGAACTGCACATGCAATGCAAGGGAAGCTCCATTTCCAGTCTCATTACTAACCTATGACATTTCCCCAATTACTGTTTCAATTAAATATGGTGTACTCAAGTTGGCATTCAAAAAAATGGAATATAATGAAATGCTGGGTTACTCATTATGTAAACCTCATTAGAATGAGATTAATGTAGTGATAAATAGATTGAGCTGTCTTTAACTGGTGACAAACTAAAAATGGAGCACTAGAGAACTCCCACCACTAATTTAAATAATAAACTAGTTTCTGTTTTTTAATGAATTGAATGTGATATGAATGCTGTCTCTTGCCTTCAGTTAAACTAAACTGTATTTCTCTTAAGTAATTTTAAATAGAATTATATGTTTTCTTATTATCAGGTGAATGCAGTTAGGTTTACCTTTTATCTAATCATTAGTCTCCTTGATGTCCTATTGAGAGGCACCAGTTTGGTTTTTGTTTATGCCTCAACATATGTTAAGGGTTACCCTGGAGAAGCCATGCCTTGCCGCTGGTCAGGAGAGGGAAAACTTCCATCATTGGGCTGCCAGCAGCCTATCCCCCACTTGCTGGTGAGTGCCTGGATGCTTGCGAAAAATGCCTGGGAAATCGGGCTATGGGAGGGGCCTTGACCCTTGAAAGCAGTGGAGTATCAGACAGCGGGGGCCGTTTTGGTTGGAGTTTCTTGAAGGGGGTCACCAGTAGAGTCAGCTGCCCCCCCTCCCCCCTGCTCCCTTCGCCTTTTCCTCCCTATGGTGCTGCTTCTCTGCCCGTATCCGCTTTGCCCGGCTTCACCGTTTGCCAACCAGCCTGTCGCCGCGACAACCTCGTGCCCCGCTGCCCTCCCCGGCGGAGCAGGCTCGGCCCTGCAGCCACCGCCGGCCACTGGCTGCCTGCACTCAGCCACGGCCACCGTCCCAGTCCCGCCGCCACAGCCGGCCACGCTGCCGTGTTTTCTGCCGGCCGCCTGCACGCAGCCTGGGCCGCCGCTTGTGCCCGGCCACGCCGCTGCGTTTCCCCGAGCGCAGCCTTGGCCGCCGCCGCTTGCGCCCAGCCGCGCCGCCGTGTGTCCTGCCGCGCTGCCCTGCAGCCACAGCCGCTGCCGTGTCCCGACTCTGGCCGCCCGTAGCTGCAGCAGCCTGTTCTTCATCGAGGGCAAAAGTACGGAGCCTGCCGCTGTTTGGAAATCGCGCTCAACCCACAACAAAGGCCACGCAAGCACGATGTGACTTTCCACACACACACACACACACACACACACACACACACACACACACACACACAAACACTCCACTCCATCTGCTGAGCTGACGCTGACAAAACGCTGAGGTTCTTGTGGTAATGCTATCCCTGTCTTGTTTCTTCGTCCCTCTTTTCCCCTCTCTGCTCCCTCTTCTATCCCCCTTCAGTAGGGACACCTGCCCTTCCCATCAATAAACAGTTCGAAAACATAATATTGCCCCGTTGGGCTTTATTTTTGTCCAAGAAATCTATTAAAAAGAACCCTTCCTGAGCCCCTCTGTCTTACATTGGGACGGGACACCTATATAAACTACACACAATGAATCGCTTCTCTGAAATGGTGTAGGGTGATGAAGGAGGTTTATTATCACTCATAGACAGTAGACAAGCGTAATTCTGATCAACAAAGACTAGAAAAGGGAAAACACTCCTGCAATCAAGAGACAGAGAGTTCATGATGAAATCCACGTGTGTTCTTCTAAATCCAATGATAAATACCTCAGTTCAATAACAATATACACTTAAACACTGGCTGGCACTAACAGTAAAACAGATGGGAGTTCTATGGAGCCAGGGATGCAGACTGCTAGAGGCACACCACAAATGCTAGACCTTTTCCTTAAGGTAAATTCTCCATGCAGATACCTTCTAATATGGAATACATTTAATTGTCAGTGTTCCATGGGTCACTCCCATTACATTCTTGCACAGCATCAGTAGTTTTGGTCTTCACTGTTTAATTATTAATTTTTATGCGTTTTCTTGTGTCTAGTTCTATAAAGATCAGTTCCTGTTTGTAGTGTGAGATGGTTAAGCACCTCAAAGCAAATAATGAAATAAACATCTATTGCATTGATTAAAAAGCTTGCTTGGAAGAACTTCAGAAGATTTCTGGAAGTGGGGTAACCCTTAGATGTACCAATAAATAGTTGCTAATCACCAATGAAGCTGCAATGTAAGGATACAAAGATGTGCTCTTTTCTCCTCAAACTTATGTAGATGAGCTTGGTGCTATGACAACTCCACTGCTTGTACAAGGCTTGTCTTCACATTTTGAGCTGGCCCCAAGATGCCACTTGCAGCTCTCCAAGTGGCAGGGTCATATATCCTAATTATTAATTCCATTAACTCTTATCAAGTTCCTTCAAGAGAACTGGATCCTTGCCAGTAATGCAATCTGCAGCTTCAGTCCCGTAAGTTCCCAAAGTAAAAGCAGACTTGGACTGAGTCTAAATCATCAATCAAAAAGCATTGTTTTTCATTTTGAAATAGTTGCAGCCCTTACATTTAAAGGCCAAATCTGAGACTATGACAATTGAATCAGAAGTAAGCAAGCTGAGAACACTATCGATTCTGCTACTACATGCATGTACCAAAAAAATCCAAACCCCTTCATAGGTCTAAAATTTCCTTTAAGTATTTCTGAAGTATGAATGTGGGGGGGAAAAGAAATAACAACAACAACAAAAAGCTACTATAATTAAATAATATAATTAAATGTTTCTATTAAACACTATAAATAGCAAATTGAAAAAACCACATAGCCACAGGTGTATCTGTTTAACTGAAATGACAGAAATCCTCCTCTGCAGAATTTTGCATGCTAATCCCAGAACTGAGATGTCGAATTGCTACATAAAAGAAGACAGTCTTAAATTCACTGCAAAGACTAAATCTTCCGATATCAATTTGCACAGAATTGGAACATTGGAGAATAATCAAATGACTGACAATGTAAATTTAATCAGTGCTAGTTAAGCAACCCCATGGCAAAGGAGTGTTCAAAGTCCAGTTGAATATAGTGTCTGATCCAAAAGGATTTAATTGATTAGTCATGATTAAAGTTGACTTGACAATTCTGAATATAGCCAAAGATGATCATGTTTTTCTGTTTGGTAAATTTCAGAGAGATTTAGGAGTTTAATCAGGACCAAAAAAACCAAACCCAAACAATCCACAAATTCTTCACCTGTGGTGCTGGTTGCAGAAGAAATTACAGTTTTATGAAGGTGACTAAACAAGACTAAGGTTACCCTGTTTTACCAGAGGAAACAAAGGACTCCCACTGGAGTCAATGTGAAGAATTATGCACATGTTTTCCCCAATGATAAAAAATCAGTGATGGAATTGGAGCTGCGTTATTAATTCCACTAGCCTTACATTTGCCACATATATATAACTCATGAAAATGAAGTCTGCATGGTTTCAGATGCCAGGAAAGTAACCATTTTCATAGTTGGACATATTTTTTGATGTCTGAATGTTTCCATGAAGCCTATGCACCAAATCTGAACTGCTGAGTGCATGCTGTACTTGCTTTTTTTGACAGATCTGATTTTAAGCCTCCATAAAAGTGCTACCACATACTTCATGGAACAGCAAAGTACATCAACAACAGCAACTAAAAGGGCTAAGTGCTGTTTATATCTGACTTCTGTTCCCCATCAATAAGATAGTTGCCAGAAAACTGCAAGAGTAGTCTAAATACAAGTGTTATCTCTATATATGTGTATGACATTTGTAAAGGATTTTACCGTTATGATGTTACTAAACCATGCTAATAGTAACTCATGATTCCATATTACAGTGAAGGAGATATTTTCCTGGACTCAGGTAGTATCTTATGTGTAGGAGTTGGGGGGTGCTGAAGAGGAGGAGGAAAGAAATACTTGACTATATATATCCATAAGGAAGTTTTCATCCACTGATAAAGAGTGACCACAAATAAGAGCATAAATTCATCACTGATATACAAAAAATGCTCTTAGCTGACACTGACAAATTCTGCATATAAATACAAGACCTGAGACTTTGTCACTTTTAATTATCATTCTGTTTTCCTGTATTATTTTGGAGGACAGGAGTAGTTCTTATGTTTGTTCTTTATAATAAAATGATCTTCATAATACTGCATGACCATGGAATGCTGATGTATTGACAGAGTATAAATGCTAAGCCAGCCTCTAATAATCTGACCACAGAGCTCCACAGAGATTAAAGATTGGAGATTTTTTCCCCTGTCCTTTCTAAGAGTTTCCATATAAAACATAAACTGTATCTTTCTCTGAATCCTTTTTTTCAATTATCAAAGTTTTAATTAGCCAGACTGAATAATTCTAATTATGATTAATCATTAGAAATCAGTTATCAAATGGTCTTCTGCCTCTGTAGGGGAAAACAGGATGTCACACTGAAGAGCCACATAAATAAATACTGCAAGTGTACTTTTCTGACTACAGCAGTTGTAGTCAGAGAGGTAAGTTTTCACTTTTGGTTAAATTATAGATTCATAAAGGTTGGAAAAGACCTCCAAGGTCGAGTCCAATCTTTGAACAACACCACTATGTCAACTAAATCATAGCACTAAGGGCCATGCCAAGTCATTTCTTGAGCCCTTCCAGGGATGCCAAATCTGACGCTTCCCTGGCCAGCCTGTTCCAGTGCTTAACAACCCTTTCAGTGAAGGAAATCCTCCTAGTACCCAATCTAAACCTACCTGGCACAAGAGAATGCAGATATAAAATACATATATATAACAGATATAAGACTTGCAGAAGAACATAGAAGCACAAGAGCCCCTCTCCTACCAAATGGGATAGAACTTGGACTGCTGCCCCAAATTTTATTCATTTATAAGTTCACCCCCTAACATAAAACAGGGTTTGTGACTGGGCCTAAGGGAGCACTTACGCAGACAGGTAGTGGTACCATCTTCAGCAAAAATTCCTAATTCTACTTGTCAGTAATAACTAACAGAAGAAACTCATTCTGGCATCCTTACAAAACTGTTGCTCAACTCAACAGAGGAACCTCAAAGTCACACAAAAACTTTCTGTAAAGTCTACACATTCCTTTCTCAGAGATCACATACCCTGACAGAGAAATTGAAACTCCTCTCTAATTTATCCAATCCCATTATTAAAACCTGAAAGTCAATTAAATTAGAACTAATAAGAATTTCTCATTTAAAATTCCCCTTATTTGAGTTTCTTGTCTCAAATTCTCTATAAACTAATGCCAGTTTTATAGGAGTCCTGTTATTCGCAGAGATTGACGTAGCTCAGAGGTACTCCTGCTTTGTAACTTTGCTTTACTCCTTTCCTACAGTGCTTCTGAACAACCAAAGTAGTACATTTTGCAGTGATGGATCAGAATAAGAATGACTTTTACAATGCCCTTGTTCTCAAAGAGTCCGTCCTCAGAGTCAGGTGACAGACTATCCTCCTGGGCACATGAAAACCTGAAGAGAAAGGCCACTACGTACAGAGTAGAAATTTGAAAAGAGAATTAAAATAAATGTTGCTATGCTGGATTATATGGTCTTTACTCACATAACACCTTTAAAAAAACTCTAAATACCAATATTTTTTAGAAGCTGGGATAAATACGGAACTTTTTTTAGCACTTGATTCTATGTAGCACTGCATTAAAATCAAAATACAAAACTAGAATAGACAGTCATGCTTCACTAAAATGTACATATTTCATATTCATATTTTTCCTTGAATAGAGATAAAACACTCTGGCAAATAACTAAAAGACATTTAATTTAATTACATCTGAATTATTATGAAATAAAATCTCTACACTTAAATGGATTCATCTAGGCTAACCGAGGGAGGAGAATTTTCAGGTACTGCTGAAGAACTGGTTAAAACTAGTTTGAACAAGCTTGTGTGACTTCAGAGATACAAGTATTGTACAAAGTGAATAACTTTGTGTAAATGGGATTGATAAAATCCCCCCAAGTAGCTGTAGACCAGTGATTTCCACTTGGAAGAATTTACTCAAGGACAATACAATCACTAAAACTGCTTGCAGCTATGCACAGCCCCAGCCCAAATATTCTGAAAGTGAGGGACTGGAAGAACCAAAGGTAATAGCATTGACATTTCCCTTTTCCAATGCCAGTAGTTCAAGCACAGTTTGGGTTGATTTTCAGGCTGTAAAGGAACCACACCTCACTACGGGTACAACTTATGCTTTGTGACTATTCCTCTGTTAGGAGGAAACCAGCACTTCACAGACCTTGTTGTCTGTACAGTGAACTGCCCATCACCTTCTGCGCCTTGGACAGCCAAGCACTGACATTCCTGACACCTAATCTATGCTTCCATGTTAAATAGCTATCTACAATCCTGTTATTAAAAATAGATGTTCACTTAACTCGCTGCCATTTGGATAGCCAAACAAATTTTTCCACCTGGGGAAAAAAATGTTCCAATATGAATTTGTCATAGAGTGATCGGGGGAAAATCCTCATGATAATACTTTCTGCTTCTTGAAACAGATTTTTTACTCTAATACTATACTAAGACAGAATATATTTTTTAGGAAAGAAGGGATGTTTGCAATTAATCACTGATGATGAGAATACATGAATTATTATTTGGACAGCTTGACTCCAGACATCATTAGGTAGGTACCACACAGAAATTGTACTACTTCTGCATAAATATTTGCATGAGTTTTTGCAACTCTTCCCTAATTCTGGCTGATGAGAAAGTTACGTTTATAGCCCTTCTGTTGTTTTCCTGCTTTCCAAACTGCATATTCCCTATATCATAGCTATGGTATCTGTTTAGTCTTCAAATTGCATAGGGTTTTTTACATGCTCACTGATGAATACTGTAATCAATCACCAGATCTCAGCTTGTTAAGAACTTCCTATTAAAATGCTGGAATAACTAAAACTAATGTTTTTGAAATTCTTGCTAAGTGAAACCAACATTAAAATACTGAGCATTTTGGGGGCATGATTCTAAAACTGTTTAGAATACTACTTATCGTTAAAACCCCCCAGCTGATGAACTGAAGCTGTTCTTCACTGTACCTTTCTGGATCCTCAGGAAGAAAAACATCTGTCATGTTCTTAATACTGCTATTATCCCTAATGTGAAAGCAATTAATATCTGTATCTTTCTATCTTCATCCTCAGAGAGCAGCCTGGTAAGCCGAAAGAACTGCACTGGCACCGATTTTGTAGTACCTGCTCTATCTCCTAAATGTATCAATACATTTCTACTTTCACACATTTCATAACCAAACAGTAGGTTCAGTTAAAAGCCCTCCAGGCTCTTCAAGCTTGTTTCTAGGTAACTCTTAAAAAAAGGAATAGTACTACAGTGTGACAGTAATGTCAATGAAAGTAAATTAATGCAATGCAGCCATATGAGTCAGGAGTAAATGTGTTGTTTGCAAATGTTTGAGGGCACTGTTTGCCTATATAACTCCAAATGTTAAAGAAGGAGTACACTGGGGCACAGACGTACTGCAAGAATTACTTATAATTAAAGGAATTTATTCAATCAACATTTAGATTCCCCCAAATAAGTCTTGATCTTCAGACTTTATTTCGAGTATTCAGTTTGTACTTGGAGTAGCTGGCCTTAAAGCCCTTTCATTCCATCCACTTACAACACAACTGCTTAATTAAAATTACTTCAATTTGTATACACTTTTACATTTTTGTTGGACTTCTGAAACAACCATTATTGTGGATGTTAATTCTGGTCCATTCTGAGTCTGAGAAAGCTCATACAAACACACATTAGCAAACTAGAGGAAAAGTATTTTCAGATTGTTCTGAAGCAAAAGCAGTAGCAGACTTAGCATGCTCATTCTCTATGCTCAGACAGTAATCAGGGGCTACCCCACCAGATTTACACCTGATGTGAAGGGTAGTTTTCCAGAAATAATAAGAAAAAAAATAATTTAAAAAAAGGAAAAAATCACTGCATCTGTAAAAAATGGGGAAGCAAATCCAGAGGTTTTTTTCTTTTTTTTTTTAGTGCTACCTTAAGCACACAGCTGCTAGAATCAATCTTTTGGAAGGCTTGATTGTAAAAAACCTGATTATGCACATTTCAAATAAAGCAATGTGTTTTAACCAAGCACTGGGGCTTCTGCGTACACACCACAATGGAAATTAAGATGCTGAAGAAGGGTTGGTGGCTGAAGAAACAGAAAGATAAGCAGATTGTTTTCCATCTATTTATAGTCAGATGATTCTGCCGGAACTGACCAGAGGCGCATCATTTTCTTACCTGTATCTGGACATAGATCAGTATAGAGTATTTGAGTCTGGATATGTAATTCTTGTTGTTTTCAGTGGAGGACAGTGAACCAAGCCTTCCTGAAAAGGTGTTGGTGTTTTTGGTTTTTTTTTAATATATCTTAAAATTATGAGACTTGTAAAATCTTGCTATCTATTCCTCACAAAATTGTAACATCAACAATCAAATTTAACTTTTCTTTCTAAGAAGTTTATTGCTCTCACTTTTTAGGATGCCAGATATTTTAGAAGTTCAGAAAGATAAACTCATCACAGGGCCACTTCTTAAAGTGGGTTTGTTTAATCAAATCTAATTTCAAAAACACCTTTTATTTTATTTATACTCTTGCCTAATTCCTTTAAGAGGGCTAGTTTTTAACATCTAATTTACTGAGCAACATTTAAGATGCTGCATTTAATCCTCCTTATATTTTAATATGTTTTAATATCCTTTATTCCTCAGCATCAAAATCTTTGTCAGAAGATGAGAGAACAATAAATTTTCTTTTTGGTTTTTAACATATTGAAACATGAAACACTTGCAATAAAAAGAACATTTTATATTAGTAGTGTTTTTCAGGGTATATATTCAGCACCTTCTCTTTTTTTTTAATGTAAAGAAAAGTCCTGAAAGCCCCTAATCATAAATCACCTACATCCCACACAGAGCAGATTTATCACTCTGATTCTAGGCTCAAAGAAAAAAAAAAAAAAAACAAAAGAGAAGTGAGAATATGGCTTTGATTCTCTCTATAACTGTTTGGTGTGTTTTGTTTGTTTCAATAAAATATTACTCATTCACAAATTTCTAAAATTCCAATCAATGTATGAATATGACTCAGCCAAGGAATTTACAGACTGAACTATGCTTAACTTCATGATAATAACCCCAGATTACACAGCGATTCTTAAGGATTGACAAGATATTGTCAAAAATGTAAATACAGAACTGAACTATTTGCCTGACCAAGTGACCTTCTGTGTTGGAATGACTCCATCAGTAAGAGAAGAGGTACAGATGGCATCTATCTGGAGTTCTGTAATGACTGTGAGATAGCTCCTCACAACATTCTTACCTCTAAATTTGAGAAATGTGGGTTTGATGGGTGGAGTGAGAGATGTGTAAGGAATTGGCAGGATGAGCAGGAGAGTTGCAGCCAATGTCTCGATGCCCAAGTGGAAACCGTGAGTGTTGTCCCTTAGGGGTCACTACTGGAATTATCCGTTGTTACACAAGCCCTTGGTACTACCAAACTATCTATCTTGAGCCACCAAGTCACCACCAGGATTGCCAGTATTGAACTTTTGAGTCAGTAGCTGAACCCATCTGTGGGCTTTTGTACCACCTGCCTTGAGTGGCCAAAGCCTCATCCTCCTACCTAAACACATTAGGGTTCATATAAATTTTACCTGAGGGGGCTGAAGAAACTTTTCAATTCTTTTTTAGTTTTTGGATACAAAACTATGCTCCTGCATACTGAAAACTCTATTTTGCTTCATATTTTGTCTCTTGTTATCTTGGCCTTGAAGGATAGCACATTTAATAACTTTGAAGCAGCAGGATATCAGAAATACCGGCATTAGAAATATTTAAATTACACATTTGATATGCAATTCTTCACTTCCCATCAAATGTTTTCAAGCTTTTGTTGCCTACTTCAGCAAACAGGGTTATTCTAGTCACATTTTAAGGTGTTTTCTTTGATGTGCAAATAAACGAAAAGTTCAGATAAGGAAATCCAATATATTTTGTGTACTTCACGTCAGCAAATCGAATAGATGAAGCAAGCTTATTTTGTACTGAAGGCAGAAAATGTCAGAAGGCATATTTAAAATTAAATGTAGTAATTGCAGGAAAATGTGTGTTAATACGCTATTATAATAACAACAGGAGACCACAGATGAAAGGGTAGAAAGAAATTTAAAATATCTCTGCTAGTTCTAACCA
The DNA here is from genome assembly GCA_013397795.1 of Orthonyx spaldingii. Lineage (NCBI taxonomy): Eukaryota > Metazoa > Chordata > Aves > Passeriformes > Orthonychidae > Orthonyx > Orthonyx spaldingii. The sequence continues at coordinate 783,981 of VZTJ01003710.1, read as the reverse complement.
AGCACAGCACACCAAAGCAATATACATCTTATAGGTGCAGAACTGCTAGCCATACTTTAAGCAATCTCATGTATTTCTTGAGATTTTAGGTACTAAAAAATGAAGCAATTCTGTCTAACTCACAATGTCTGTAAAGATAATGATGTCTACTTACAATGATCAATTAGTAGAAGACTTGCACTTTATGCAGCCTAAATTAACTTAAAAAAAATTCTGACCTACAAAAGTTACTTTTTTTGTCTACAGTTCAGCTATTCAGTTGGGATATATTTAAGTTACAGAAACTACTGACAGATGTTCTTGGTTCCTAACAAGGTCACAGAATTGCTGTGGAGATGAAGGAGAAGTGCTAAAAACCAAGTGGGTAAGCCATAGCAACAGCATGCTAGAATCATGAGATCCTGCAGGCCAGAGCCTTCTGCTATTTGTTTAAGTGGGTTTGTGAAATTAACAGTTTAAAAACAAAAGTCTCAGCACCACATATAATGTTTTCCCTTATAACCTTTTCAGGTTGCAGGACTGAGCTCAGCTTGGAGCCTTTAATATTCCGGCGAAGGCTGTACAATCTCTCTGAAGCCATCCATCCAAATCCTGAGCAGAACTGGGAATCATGTTCTGGTGTTTTTCCAATCCACCCTCGTAATAGTATCAACATCATGCACACCTTTTATTTCTCCTTTTCTCTTTGGAAGCTGATGATAGGAAGCAGCACAACAGCACGGGAGGTTGAAGCATCCACATGTCCTACAGCTGTGCGTGCCCACAGTCCCAGAAAAATGTTCATGTTTGGAAACCACACCACTTGGGGAAGGGGGTGCCTGGAAATCCAAGGATTAGTTGCAAAAGGATATTTTGAATGTGTAAAAATTATTAATGCTTTAGAAGTCTTTAGTATTCTGTTTCATCTGTTGTATTCGTCATATTGATCCCAAATGTGTATTTCACTGATTGCTGGCTAATTATGTATCATTAATAAATCACTAAGTTAATTAAACTCCTTTGATCCTGATTTGGTTAAGTTATATTAGCCCATGACAGGTGCCAGCTCAGCAAATGTAGAAGCAATTTCTAGAAATCAGAATTCATGCCAGTAAATATAATTTTCTCCTTGTGTTCATTTGTATGCAGTCATAGCTTGAATATGCAGCTGCTACAGGAGACCCACTACTTAATTTAGTGTGCTGGCCTTTCTCTGGTTATACAGAATTTCTAAAGGGAAAAAAAGTTCTCCTTTCTGGTTCTTAAAAATAAAAATAATGAAAGACAACACATTTCAGGATAATTTTAAACAAAATAAGGTTCAATAAACCTTTTTTGCAACTTCTCCAAGCCAGTTACCTGAATTATAATTGACCTGAGTTTTCCAACAAGGTGAGAGACAGACAAGTAGGTAGATACCTTCTATATTCTGAATATCAGGTGAAAGGTATCACAGATCAGGAAGTGTAAGTTAGAAATCCTGACTACACCAAAAAATCCCAGATAAACATATTTCCACGTGTCTCATGCAGGACTTCCATACAGCTACAGTGATGCTGTATAGTTCTACTCCTGCATATATGGAGGTTTGTCAGACTCCACTGTCTTGAGTCTTTCTGTAATTAAACAGTTGCTCTTTAGAAAAATTATCTGGTTTTTTCTCCTCACTACTGAGATGAGAAAGTGATGAAAAAACTTGTATGAGGGGAAATTTATATTGATCCATTGGATTTATATTTTTGTAAAGTTTCATATAAGCTCGTAGCTCATATTGTGATTCTACACAGATTCTATGTAGAATGTCTATTTGTAACATCTAGGAGCAGAAACAGAAACATTATTTTCTCGGAAAACATTAGGTCTCTGTCTAAATTCCTTCAGGCATAGAAGCAACTTGCTAAAGATGTAAAAATCAACATCTGTCTCACAAAGCTGCGTGGAGGACCCTGAAGATAAAACATCCTAAATAATGCTCAAGACAAATGTTTGTTCACAGGATTACTGATCTGAATTTCCTGTATTTACCCTTAGATGGCAGTTAATCAAAACTTTTATGAAAAGGGGGGAAAAAAAGCAGGGAAAAGAAAACTAGACTCTTAACTGCAAAAAATGTAGTTTAAGCTTTTTTTAAACTAAACCCAAAATTGCATCCCAAAATAAAGTAGGTTAAAAGCTGTCCATGAAAATCAGTCAAAATATGACAAAGATTTTATACCATCAGCTGGTTTTAATGACTTGTCTTCTTTTCTTCCCTTAGGCTGAAATCGCATTTTCTGACTTTTCTAGATGTCCTGAGGGACTGTTTTATCTAATGGTCCTTATAGTGCTCATTTACTTCTTCCAGAGCTTCTGCCTTAGGGAAGAAAAATGCCAGAGGCTTGATAGTTTTTCTCTAGACTGGAATCTGTGGTACTTCAAAATCACCAGGCATGTTTATATAGCTCTGGGCAAAGAGCAGTGATCCAGTGTGGTGAGATCTAGCAGCTTCCAGAGGTTCAATACTTAGAGGTGTATATCTCTCTCCTGGCCTTACTCAGAGAGTCATAAAATATCTTGAGTTGAAAGGGACCCACAAGGATCACTGAAGTCACCTTCCTGGTCCTTCCCAAGAGTCACACCATGTGCCTGAGAGCGTTGTCCAAACCCTTCTTGAATTCTGTCAGGCTTGGTGCTTTCCTGGGTAGCCCTCTGGGTGAAGAACCTTTTCCTGATATCCAACCTAAACCTTCCCTGACACAGCTTCAGGCCATTCCCTCAGGTCCTGTCACTGTATTGAGATTAACATTTTCCGACAAAATTTTGGTATGGAACAGCAGTAACTTAATCTACTGATGGACCAATTTATAATGGCAACATGATAGCTAAAAGGAAACTTCAAGATGTTTTAAATACTTCAAACTCAGAGAGATGGGATCTGTCAGGACTAGATGTGACAAAAACATAGAAGGCACACTCAGAAATATTAAGGACGTAAGAAAAGATGTGCTGTACTCCATTTTAAGATTCCCAATGCATTCCTTGAGGAAGGCAGAGCAGAGGAACTAGATCAATTTCTGGTCCATTCACAAGGAAAATAAATTATTGAATCTAATGAATAAATTAGATGGGGAATAACAGCACTCACACAGGAGCTCTGAAGAAACTCACGTGGCAGTTGTAAGAACCCAGACTAAGGTGAGTAACCTGTTGCTGTGCCAGGAGACCACCTGGCTTGTCAGGGTAAACCTTGTCTACCAAAAGAGATTTTCAGGGGATTCCAGGAACTACTGGCTGATGAGTCTGATTTTCATGTCAAGATGGATATCGAGATGGAGAGTCTACAGGAAAACATACAGTCACTGAGCCTGAACACAAACAGCCTATTTGGAAGGGGACCTTCTGGCTTTCTGTGAAGACAAATCCTGGCCCAGCAGCCTGCCAGAGTTTTTGAAGAGGCTCAATAACCACATCCAGCAGACATAACGTATTTGAATTTTCAAGACACTTTTAACAAGGTTTGTCAACACAAGTTGCTACAGAAACTCAACTACCTTATGACTGGGAACACTTCCATAAAATAAAAAGCTAATTAAGCCAGAGAAAAAGAAAAGGAAGAGCTTAATGTTCCCTTTTCAGGACAAAAAAGAGCCAGTCCTCGGGCCCTCCAGGCATCAGTGCTGTGATTGACTCATTTTATTCACCTTTCATGACAGAAAAGGAAGTGCACTGTCAGATCTCCAAGACTGCTGACAATACTAAGCTTTTCCAGTTAAGACAGATGTCACAACAGTGGTCAGTACCTCACTAAGCTGAGTGTGTGAGCATCAGATGGCGGATGAGCTTCAGGGTAAACAGGTGCAAGTTTGTAAACAAAAGGCAAAAATTATCTGAAGCATGCTGAACTCTGAACCAGCTCTGGATCCTGGAGTCACCATCAGCAGTTCCCTGAAATCTTTTGGTCAGGGTATAGTGGCAGGCAAAAAAGCCAACAACCCTTTGGGCATTACTAGAAAGGATACAGGGAAAACAAAACAAGGGGCCACATTTTAGGCAGCTCTGATATCCATGTCAAAATGCAGCTTGAGCAGCTGCCTCATGAAGAAAACTAGAAAGGTCTGGAACCTTTCATTTCAAAGACAACAAAGCTGAAGGGAATATGATAATTTCTCAAAATCATGAAGATGCTGTATAGTGCAAAGAAAAAATTCTTACAGACAAGTCCTGCAAGACTGGAAGCAAAGGGTATTTAGTACCAGATTTAAGAAGTATTACACAGCAGGCTTTGAACTTTTGGGACTTTCTTCTGTCAGGTTGCTAAATTAGGCACTGACAGTGGGTTCAAAAGGAGCTTGGACGAACTCAAGGACCACAGATTCATTTATGAATATTAATGACAAGTTTCTTCTAGAAGGCCTGGTTCTAATGTTGTTAGATAGGGAACAGTGATTTGAGTAATCAAACCTGGCATTAAACATTAAGTTACTACTCAAAACCCAAAAAAACCATTTAAATTATTTAAATTCCTGCATATAAGACCAAGTAGTTTGATTGCTGAAAATGCCTACTCAACAGTCTTGGACAAGTAGAAAAAGCATCAAATGATTTATAGGTTTCTTACCTCTTGGAACTGAATGGGAAGAAAAAAAAAAAATTAGGAAAAAAACCTCCAAACTATTTTATAACAAAACCAGGCCGATCCATAGAAGTGAATAAATATAGTTTGTTCAAACAGTTGTCAAGCTGACAAAATTTTAACACATGCTCCTTTCATCATGGTAAACACATCCTACTTCCCTACAAAAAGGTGACAATTGTTGCACAGTTGTTTTTTCGTGGCTTTTGTTTTGTTTGGGTTTTTTTTAATAGAAGCAATACTTTTATAAATTTAATAGTTTATGTTGTTCTTCTTCTCCTATGCTACCACTTTACTGAAGACATGTATGCTTGATGTTCTCAGGCTTTTCCTATTTGCTTGTCAAGAACTCAGTAGTCTCCTCCTGAACACAGGCTGTTGTTAGACCTCCATTTAGTTCCTTCACAAAGTGACATGCCTAAAAATATTTGTCCCATAGGAATGAAAACAGCAAAACTAAATGTAGTCTTAAAAGCAAGTCTGTGTGGCAAGAAGTCAAAAAATAATCAGGCAGTTGATAATAGCAGGAGTAACTGTCATCATTCTTGACCAGTTACACCATCCTCAAACACTTTTCAATGATATAAATTTTCAAATTCTCTTTGTATATTAAATTAGTAAAGAAATCCTAAGTGACAATGATACTAGCAAAGATTCTTGAGAATGAAATTACTTATTTAACTATAATCTAAGTAGTGATCTATATGATGATTGATGTTTTTCTTTCAAGTCATTCACCTGTGGCTTCCTCTCCTTTTGCAGACATTTTACTTCTGAACTGCTAAGGCTATTCAGCTTTCCTTTGATACTTTCAAGTTCTCAAAAACTCTTCTTTTTTCCACTGATTGGAAAATGTATCAGCCCTAATAAAGAACACCATTTGTTTCCTTTCATTAGAAGGAGTGAAAAAAACAGTACACGATTGTCTGTGGTCAGCATTAAATGAAAACTTGTGTCAGTGATGAAGATCGGCAATACTCATTTACGGCTTGTGAATAATCATCTCTGAAAAGCAAGCAAGGAACAAGTAAAAACACCAAAGTTTCTTTAGCTCTCAATATGCATCACACCAATAGAAGTAATACTGTTATGAGGGTTTGTGGATCCATAATCTCATCTGCCTACTTCCATTTTTTTTATCTCTTGTTTTTCTTTATGGGCATAAGTTCTTCAGAAAAGGTCAGATCTGTAAAGCACAAGAAAAATAGAGAGATCATCATCTAGGCACTTTTGAAAATTCTTGCATATCCAGCTAACCAAGATGTCATTAAGTCAGTTGAACATCCTTAAATCTCCCATTCTCAGGGACAACTGCTACAAAGCTGCAGAGAAGCATCTGCCACAACAGACTTCAGCACATAAAACTCATAAATGTAAGCTGGCAACAGAACAGTCCAATACTTTTGTGAAATATTTTCTGACAACATCAGGGACAGGAAGACTAAAAACAGAGGTGAGTAGCTAATCCTATCAATGCCTATGTATATAGAATCTTTGCAGTGAAAAATTTGGTTTGAATAGTGCCTTGGAAAGCAAGTAGGAATCTCTGAAACTATTACCACAAGGTGTAGGATTTAGCCAAAATGCTAATTAAAGCCCTTCAAAAAGCAGAAGGCTAACACATCTCTGGCGTATAGTGAAGTGCGTAAAGTAAATGTAAAGTGTGTTTATTCACAGTGCTTTTTTCATAACTTCTCCATTTTCCATTCAGAGAAGGTGTAAGGAAAATGTTAATTAACAGCCTGTAATGGCTTGTAAACCATAATAAATGAGATTTAATTGTAATTATTTTTAAGTATAATGTTACTCTTATCTGCAAATATTTAAAAATACAAAACCATCAATGGGATGAAAGATTTGATAATGTCATATTTTTATATGAAATATTTGTAGTATCTCCAGAACTGTATTTTTCCACTGTCAAAAGGGCAAATATGCCACCATGTAAGCATAGAATAAAGGGGACAGGACAATGTAGCGCTTTTTTGCCATATGTGTGCCTGTCTCCTGTTTTTCTCTCTCTTCCAGCATTAGGAAATGCTATAAATGAAGTCAAAACAATGTATGTCACAAGAGATGAGAGATTTAGCTGTCTTCAACAATGCTTCTGACAGCTCTTATTACCGCAGAAAAGGACATTGAGCTAGGCAATGGAATCTCACAAGGGACTTCCAACTGGTGCAGAAAACTTGTCACACTTTGAACTGTAACTCCATATGAGAAAGCTTTAAATGTTCAGGATGCAAGTTTCCTAAAACTTCCACTTCTTTTTAACGTTCCTCCATAATTAAAGATTATGTAAGGGAAGTAAGTTTCAGTACCCGACTGAAAGTTTTGACATAGAAATTACATCGATATCCTAAGACACATTTTTCAAAACATATTTCTATTTAGACCTGTCACATTCTTTCCTGGTGCAAAGAAAACTAGTACACAGGTAACCAAAATTAGTCTTTCAGAAACATTTGAGGCTGTGCCAGGGGAGGTTTGGGTTATCTATTAGGAAAGGTTCTTCCCCCAGAGGGTGGTTGGGCACTGGAACAGTCTCCCCAGGGGAGTGATCACAGCACCAAGGCTGACAGAGTTCTAGAAGTGTTTAGACAACACTCTCAGGCACAGGATGGGATTCTTGGGGTGTTCTGTGCAAGGCCAGGAGTAGGACTTTGATGATACTTGTGGGTCCCTTCCAACTCTTGATATCCTATGATTCTATGATTTCAGGATAAGGAAATAAATTGTGACATAATAAGTAAGTGCCTACCAAAATACTATTTGTGTGCTGAGAAACTCTTGGCCTTCAGCCATTACAGACTATCAAACTGTGTGTGTATCCTCTGAAATGTGGACAAGCAAAAAAATATTTAAATACACAAGATAAAAATGAAGATTTCATATAAAATGAAAGGACTACAGTCTTACAACATACTCTCAATTAACCTGTACTCTGTTAAGCAAAAAGAGGTTTTAAAATCAATCCAGGGAGCTATTTCACCAGCTGGAAGCATTAGAAAAGCATTTATTTTCAAAAGAAAATATTACAGAAGGTATTCCCGACATCCATGCAAGTTCTTAACATCAAAAATCAACTACAGGAACGCCTTAGTCTTCACAGGTCTGAATCCAAGCACTGGAGCAAGACTTCAAATTATCACCATCTGATTGATGTTTAGTCACACACAGTTTGTAAAATGTTTTAGTGAAGTCTAATGAACATAAACAACATCAAGCAACTTGTTAGCATTTCACTCCATGAACACACTGTATATTCAAAACTTACTGTGTGCAGCCATGCAAGCACTTAAACAGGTTAGCTAAGAAATAAGTATATGCTGAAGGTACACATAAACCAAATTTCAGTACATCTCTCATAAATAAAAACTTGGAGATTATCTTCTTTGTGGTCCTGTTATGGTGATGTTGAAATACACTAAAAGAAATTTTCTATTTTAGAAAATCCAAGCACAAATAAGAAGCTACCTTTCCTAACAAAACCAAAAAAAACACACAGCAAAAAAGAATCAAACCTAAACACACTACTACAACACAGACAACTTCTAGAAAAGATTAAAAACAACACTTGGAAATCTCAGTGACTAAAACCTGGGAGCACAGCCTGTCACAGTCCAGTTGGTGCTGATCTTGTTAAGCACAATTCAGTGAAGCAGTCACCACTTACAGTTTCAGTAGAAATGTGTTATTATGAATACACAATTTAGCAGTAACTACTGAACCCAAAGTCAGGCTCATCTCTAAGTTCTCACCTTCTACTTTTACTCACATACTTACCATTCTTTCCATGGTAAAGATCTCCATTCTATTCCACATCATTTCACCGGAAAGAAATCTGTTTGCTTTGCCACATTTTCCCTCTCCTTGTGACTAAGTTCACTATCACTTTACAGCAACTCCCATGTGACAGGATACCTGGGCCTATTTTTTTACATCTTCACATGCAGATTTACATTTATGCATATAAAAATATCTGATATATTACATATTATCCTCATTAAGAGTGGGATATATGTGTTATCTTACTGCAGTAAGCAAATACATGGATTTTATGTTCCATATTACCAGACTGATGGTAATTACCTTTTCCTTCTGGAGAAACTTCAAGTAAAAACTTTTTCTTTCACTATTTCCTAATAATATTTTGGCAAGCTGAAACAAAACTCTCAATGCATTTGACTTCTCTTGATGAGTGAAAATCTAAAGCCAATCTAAAACTTCATGTTGGAGCACCATTGTTCATAATAACTAAGAAAACACTTTGACAACAGCAAAAAAAACAAAAAAAACCAAAAAAACCCCACAAAGGTAATTCTGATTTTTACCTGAAAGTACACTTCACAATGAAGTCTGCCATGCTTCAAGCATTGAGTTTTGGTGAGTTTTTGACAGCACATTAGTGGTGACATAGTCTGACAAATATCTGTCCACTGGTGCTAGTAATTTTTAGCAATCAGCTTTTTATATAAAAAGTAGGTCAGACTGACCCATTACATTCTGCTAGGAGGTTTTTGGAAGAGAGATGTAGTACACCAGTGCAAAATTGCACATTAGTATATTCTGTGATTCAGTCGTATTAGTTGTATACAAGCAGCAGAACAATCTTTGATGGAAAAAGCCTTAACTGCATTTAAAATACAATCAGATGAAGGAAAGAAACCCTATGAAAGTTTGAGCCTGCTACCAATTTTTCTAGAAGATTTCACTGAATAAAGGACTAACCACAACTTGCAGAGTGACACATAGACTCACGTACTGAATATAAATTAATCTTTAAAATATTTCTATCCTTGGAAAGCTTAATGACCAGTTTCAAACCAACTTAGTCAGAAAAGTGTCAGGTGAAAAAAGAACATCATTTTATTTTTAGCTTGCAAAAATGACATGTATGAAATATGTAGCATTATAGTCAGAATTAGTGTTTACAATGCCATACTGTTCTTTACACATGTTTATATTTACTAGTTTCTGGTACATGTACATTAAAATAATATGGTAGTCAAAGCATTATCCAGCATTTGAGGACAAAGAACTAATCATAGAATCATAGAATGGTTTGGACTGAAAGCAACCTTAGAGCTCATCCCCATTCCACACCCTCCTGCCATGGGTGGGGACAGCTTCCACTAGGCCAGGCTTCCCATCCAATCTGGCCTTGAACACTTCCAGGGATGGGGCATCCACAGCTTCTCTGAGCAACCTGTGCCAGGGCCTAATCACCCTCACAGTAAAGAATTTTTTCCTAATATCTAATCTAAATCAGTTTGAATCTATTCCCTCAACACTGCCATTTGGAGACAGAGGAAAGCAGACATTAAATGTACATTTAATATCAAAAGAAAATCCAAAACCAACCCAACAAAATAATTTTTCTGCTCTCTGAAGATTTCTAGTGTCTATATGTACATGAACAAATAAAAGCTGCACAATACATCATGCTATTTCTACTTATATTCAGTATCTTACTTTCAGTGAAATTTAACCCATGCCTGTTTCAAGGGCAAGCACTGGCATTTGCATGGCCATATTTCTTTACTTCAATCCACAAACCTCATCAGAAAAGAAGTTAGGTTCTTTTTAGTATTAAGTACCAAAGTAGTTTCTTACCCTCAAAAAATGAACTACCACTTTTCCAGATATTTCTAATCCAAGTAAATGTATGGAAACAATTCCAATAAGGTTTTTAATAATTCTCTTGGCATGCTTTCCTTGCTCTGAACCTTGGGAGTGTGTTCTGCTGTAGTATCCACCATCTACATGAATGTACACTTCAGATCTTTATCCACATTAACGATATTTTAAAGAAAATTGAGCTTGCATAAGACTTCTATATTTAATAAATTAACCATATGATACTTTTAATATAATTTTCAAGAAAGAATGCCATAAGCTCTTTCTCAGTTCTGAATATGCAACCCATAATCACAATGTGAAGCCTGTAGCTCCCTTTTTGAAAGAAAAAGGCTGTAGAAACAATGGGTACAGAACATATGGGAATATTTTTTTCTTCCTGCATTGATTATTTAGGGCAGAATATATACAAAGAATAAATTAAATGCATATAAATATAAAGCACATGGCACTGCCATGACTGACTTTTATGATGTTAAATTTTATAAATTGTTACATTTCAGTGATGAACATTTGTTTCCTGGAACAGATTTTAGAAGCCTTCTAATCCTTGCCAAAATATCTGTATGACATTCATTTTTCAGGACATACACTATGGTTCCTGTATTTTGTGTTCAGTTGTAGGATGAAAGTCAGAAAATAGACTCTTTAAGACACCTTCAGTCCAAGTAATCTCTAGGAAAGAGATAATTATTGGAACTACATGAAAGTAATCAGTCTTCAAGTAATTATTTACACTTAAATTACATGTAGCATTAAAACATTGGCAACACCAGATAGATTCTCAAAAACCTCATTTATCCAAATGCAGTTTGGTGTGTTGTTTCGTTCTTTCCCCCAGTTCAATTATATGAACTAGTGGTAGGTTTTAAAAAGCAGAAATTCTTCTTGTTAAAAAAAGGAAGACCCTATTTTAAAAATTTATTACAATTTAAACATTTTTTGAAGGTGAATACTCACAGTTATGATTTTCCATCTTTTTCACCTAATGGTAAATCTTCCTGAAACGTGATGAAAAATAAAGTTTTGACGTTTAGAACCCAAGTAAGATAGACTATCCTTCTACATAGAGTGTTTCTTTACGGTGTAAAACTGTGTTGACTTCTTTAAAGGAGATTAATCTATGGTACAGGATATATTTTCTTTCATCAGGTGTGCACTGTTTCACAGATATAAATGTTACCCCTCATGCAATATTTAAGTAATTTTTTTCCTGGCAGGTGCAAGATTCAGCTTTAAGACTTTTTCTGCCTTTTCAAATTTTTAGGGAGAATGATTTCAGAACATTTTACGTCCAAAATATTTACTCCAAGAATATATAACAGCAGAGGGTCTCTTTAGGAAACAAAGATCACATTGTACTAAGTTAAACCTGATCTTATTAATCATAAATAAGGAAGTTTGCTAGAGGTAGCAGCTGATCCACAAAAAGAAAGACAGACCACATCCTAAAAGAAAAAAAACTCATATTTGGTGTATGTCACCAGTATGCCTCACCAGCTGAGGAATATGTAGGTTATGTTCTACTTCCCAGACTGAGATGGAAAAAACATTGGTGTTCATTTTAGAAGGTATTTCAGTGATTTAAAATCTTACTGACAGGGCGCCGTGTAATAGTTAAATTCTTTGTACTATAAGTCCAGATGGATGAAATTTGTTCCCAACAATTCTTATTCCCCTATCTATGCACTTTCTGTAATAATACAAAGCAGCAGGGAACCTATGGAAAGGAAATAAATTCAACATCAACAAAAATACAGCCATGGGAATGTATTATGGAATCATCTTAGGGATATCAATAAAAACTAAATGCTGTCATAGCATCTGCTGCACGTTTTATGTCTCAGCCAGAAGTGGCCCCTCCAACCAAACTTGCAAGTTGAAACTAAGCACATATTTCTGTGCATCTTATTTTCCAACTGTCACCTGCTCTCTGGTTTAAATGGATGTTAACAGGGGAAAAATGCTTTGTATTTGTCGTTTGTTTGACTGAACGGATTATTATGCTGTGTTTTCGCTGTACGCTATTGATCAGACAGCTTCCTAGCATCCACAGATCCAAACCCACTGAACATTTTAGAACTGGAAGGTGTCTCTGTAGATCACCTAGTCCAGTCCTCTGCTCAGAGAACATGGACACGGGGCAGAGTGCCCAGGACAAGGGTCAGGCAAATTGTAAGCATGTCCATGCACAAAAATACCTCTTAGGGCAGCCTGTTCAACACCTTTTGTTACACAAGCAATGACTGTCCCTTCTTCCCTCTTATAAGCCCTGAATTCATCTCAGTTTGCTAAAGGTAGGCTGGAAAATAGCAGTGAATGTATAATCTTGTATTAAGTTTTTGAGAGTTTAGGAGAAATTAATGAAGCAGATGTGCAATAAAATGCAGGAGGCCACATGAAATCCATCAGTATTATGGGTAATGGTGGGAAAATTGACTGTATACATCAAATTTGCAATGTCCTGCAAATGAGGAGCAACTTTAAACCAATTTAACAAGCTGGCATTTTTGACATATTTCACAATAGTATAGAGCAGCTGAAGTGCTGATATATCTTTAAAGAAAAACTTAAATGAAGAAAGAAAAATTAATTTTGCTATCATTGCCTGTATCATTGCCTACGTGAACTGTCTGCTGCAGCTGCTGAAGGACTGGTATCAGTGTTGCTGCATTGAGTTTGCTGCAGCACAGCTAAAACACAGAATTGTTTTCCATGCAAGAATGTGCCTGTTTGATCCTGAGCACTCACAGAAATGCCCTGTGAAGTACAGTATGTCCTCACAGTCCACAGGTTGCTTGGCCACCCCAGTGGATTGGTTGCATGTCTCCTGTTACAGGCCACATTGCTTGGTAGTATTTATTTATACCTTCTTTCTTGTTAACTTTACTAGATCAGTACATTTTAAAAGCAATAAGCAGTCAGTCAGTGAATAGCATTACATTAAAAAAAAAAAAAAAAAAAAAAACAAAACAAAACAAAAAAAAACCAAACAACANAAAAAAAAAAAAAAGACTCAAACCAGAGGTAAAATTTAATACTCCTTTCTTGTCTCATTATCTCATTATGCTTGGATAGCTGTTCTTCAGACTGTCTGCAATACATGAATGACCAGTTCCAAGGGTTCAAAGGCTGACAACAGGAATTTTTTCATTTACTTCACATTCATTTCAATATCCTCCAGAGATCAAATGCTGAAAGATTTTTAGCAAATTTTAAATTATTGCTATTAGCTACAAATGATCATCAGTCTGAAGGGTTGGTTTCTGAGAAGCAAGTCAAGGGATAGTCCAACTGTTGCCTAATAGCTGTTATATGTCTACATATATTCAACCACCTAATTTAAACTATGTGCATTAGTAAGTCCTAGCAGAATACTTACTGGAGATGCTTTTATTACAGCAGCCAGTATATGGGCCTTTGATTAATAAAAGAATTATTCTTCCTCACTTTTCTGGAAAATGATGTGAGAGAAGGGCATGAAATTAAGGACAAAGTCAGAAATGTTCCATGGAAATTATGTTTTAATATGTTCATTTGAAACCCAAACCAACAATATATTGGACCTGTGACCTGTTCAATACAGCTATCTAGCAAATAAAAATGGGGGTTTATATCTTTTAACTATTTGGAAAAGTCAGATTTGCATGAAGCTCTCTGTTTAACATCATGGTGGATCAATGTTAGTGCAAACAAAAGCAGTCACTGGTGCGTAATTGGGCATGAGGTTTTCATGAAGATTTGCAGCCGAAACTCACTGTGGGATCCCAAAGAGCATTTGAGTGGGATTGCAACAACTGTAAAGATTTTATCATAATAATTAAAGCAAGGTATAGGCAAGGTTGAACTCTGTTCAAGCGTGTACAGAAACTATTGTTCCTGTTGCTCAGATAAAAAGTGCAATTTGACCTAGGTAATTGTTTACATGACTCAGAATAAAGCAAGCAGAACACTGCAGTAATACCTGCACTGATTGTTGTTTTGGGAGTCCTGCTCTGGCTAAGATAATAATTCTCTTATGACCATGTAACCTGGAGGATGAAGCACCCATATAGGAATAAAAGGAAAGAAATCCCTGATCAGTCTCTTACAGAAGCTGTTCTGTAACCTTATGCTGCAGTACCATGTATCAGGTTTTATAAGATTTTCTTTTCACATGCTGTTCTTCCTCTGCTGCATACAATATGTTAGCTTTGTCACAGAAGAGATTTTGATAAATAATATTGTACTGAATTTCTAGCACAAGTCAAAAAGTGTTCAGTGAACTGAGTTCTTCCTTCTTGCCTTGATGTTTTCCTAGTTATCAAGGTTTTAATAGTTACTTTTTTATTATTTTCCTTTACTTGTTACCCGTGTTGAATAACACATTGTCATCAGTCAGATCAAGAGGTAACTCTATAAAGGGTACATCTGAAAATTGGTAGCTGCACCACAGAACCTGAAACCCAGACAAGAATCTCACATATATTTAGGAGCAGCTTCTTTTTTTTTTTTTTTTTTTGGAAAGTATCCTTTACTTTCAGGAGCATTTGCCCTTTAAAGATTTTTCAAGCAGANTTTTTTTTTTTCCCCAAAAATTGGTAATTTGCAAGGAGTTCATCAGATTTTAGATGGCTTTCCAGGTAACTTTTAAGTCGCGGGGAAGTCTTGTCGACGGGTGTCTCCTTTCTCTGTGAGGGTAGTATTTTAAATGTGTTACTACTTTTGGGTGTGGCAATGTCAGACACTGGAAAAGAAACAGTGAACTGTAATTCTTTCTAACTCTTCACTTGGGAAAACCATTTCTCATTTGTCTATGCAACCTTGACCATACTGAATATTTTCATCAGACTCCTGTGACACACTTGTACTTTGGAATATGTTTTCAAACTGTCAATAGATACTAACAAAACCTGACATACATCAGTTTCAATGCTTTATTAAAAATGTTTTTTTCTACCATTTCCTGGATGCTCTTTTGGACATTACACTCTTTCTACTTAGAAGCCTTTACACTGGAATACTGGAAGCACTTGTATCTGAATCCCAAAGCTTTGCATGAGCTGTTCTTTCTGTCCTCTGTTGTATTAAATTATAGTTAAGCAGGAGGATTTTTGTTGGTTCATCCTGCTTTATTTCTAGCTTTCTTTATTAAACTGTGTATTGTTTGAAATGATGTGTGAGAAATAACTTCCACAGGCATATGTTTGAATACTCATTGGAAGCAGCAACGTGGCTGAGTCCTGTAGATTAGAGTTCACAGAATGACAGAATGACTGAGGTGGGAAGGGACCCCTGGAGATCATCTCGGCTGCTCAGTTAGGACCACCATGCCCAGGACCGTGCCCAGATATCTTTAGTAACTCAAAGGTGAGAGACTCTGCCACCTCCCTGGGTGACTTGATCCAGTGTTCAGTCACCCTCTCAGTGAAAAAAAAGTGTTTCCTTGTGTTCAGGTGGAACGTTCTTTCTTTCAGTTTGGCCGTTGCCACTTGTCCTGTCACTGGGATCCACTGAGAAGAGCCAGGTGCTCTCATTTTTTTCACCTTCCCGACAGATATTTGTGTCCATCAAGATCTCCCCATAGCATTTATTTCCCCAGGATGAACAGTTTCAGATCTCTCAGCCTTTCCCCATAGGAGAGAAGTTCTAGTCCATTAGTCTTCTGAATGCTGGACTCTCTCCAGGAAGTCTATGTCTCCCTTGCAGTGAGAAGCCTAGAACTTGACCCAGCACTCCTGACGTGGTCTTACCACCAGTGGTGAGCAGAGGGGAAGAACTATATCCCCTGCTGTCCCCTTGATCTGCTGTCAACAATCCTCCTAAGGCAGCCCAGGGCATCATTAACCTTATTTGCTACACAGGCACATTGCTGGTCCATCTCCAGCTTGGCACCCACCAGGATTTCCAAGGCAAAGTCACTTTCCAGCTGGGTTAATGACATCCATACACTGGTGTCTGGGGTTGTTCTTCCCCAGGGGAAGGACTTTGCACTTGTCCTTTCTTAGCTTCATGAAGTTCCTGTTGGCCATTTCTCCAGCCTGGCAAGGCCTCTGGAAGCCATCACAACCATCTGGTGTATCAGCCATTCAAAGTGGGAATTGAGGAGATGGAAATAATTTTAGAACCTGAAGGGAAAACACAAAATATCTCCCTACATATCCGTTTACTATCACAGCAGCTCATCACAGTGCATTGAGTAGACCAAGCTTAGAAAGAAATGGGTCAACTCTTTTAAATATAGGTATCCAAATCCTTTACTCCTAAATTAGTCACTTATTTTCAACAATTCAGAAATACAGCCCAAATGATTTCTGAAATTTGCTGGTTAAAAACAACAGCGAAATAACTCCTTTGACTTAGCATCTGCAAATGGTTTTAGGAAGTTTTGGAGCCCCAGAATGGAAACAAAAAAATACCTGTCTGCTCATACTCAGTGGCAGAATTGTATTTGTGGGCAATTATTACAAATTGTAAACACAATTTTCATTTTGATTTTATTTTTTTAAATTCTGATAATTATTTACATATCACTGTAATATCATATGGATCTTTAAAATAATTAGAGTTGATGAAGATAGGGAAAAAGTGGAAAATTCTTCAACTTATAGGTAACATCTAAAGCTCAAAGGAATAGAAGTGAGTTCAATAAAGAAAAGATGCAGGATGAATGTTAATACTGAAGTGTTGTAACAGATGGATTTTGAAGAGAGCGGGGAGTGTGGGGCTACTGGCACATTTTCTTTGGCAGGCAATTTGGAATTAAGGCCTAGATGCTTTCTGGCCAGTACGAGATTGTCCAGGGACATTCACATGAATAAAAGCATTGTTTTATTTTCTGATTTATCCTAGTTGGTCAAGGGATAAAAAACCATAATCCCTGTGATTTGAGGTCTGAAAACATAAATTTCTTATAGAAAAGACAAAGAAAGACAACAAAATAGCCTGGTCATGTATTTACTCTTCAAGAACACAATTGCTGTATCAGTGAGGGACTTCTTGCTGATTATAAGAAATATTGGATTGAGTCAAATAGTTGATGTGGTGCCCTGTATGTAAAATACTCCTTTCCTGTTCACATACAATTTCAAACCAGAAAGGGTTGGAAGAAACAACTGTATACTGAAATTTAAAACTAAAGTTCTTTGAGTTCCCGCTAAAGATGATTTGGTTACAGGTTTGATCATAAGAGTAAAGGGTAACAAAATTTAACTTTCTTAACTCTACAAATGCACAAGAGTTGAAAAGATCAGTTTTCTTTGTCTTGGATGCATTAGTCTGTTGGATATTTAATTAACAAGACTTGCCCCAGAGCAAGGTTTGATATACTTAGGAAGAAATTTGACAGTGAGGTTTCATAAAATCAGGACTTTTTTCTGTTATCACAGATATGAAAAGTCTAATTTTTTTAAAAAATGCATGCAGACCAATTTAAATATCTAATTATATAACCTTTACCCAGCCATTGTAAAAATACAGTAAAATATTAATTTCTTGTAAATAAGAAACTTGTCTGCACATAAAGCTCACTATCTCTGGGAAAAAGAGAGATTTTGTACAATGTTAGAATGAGGTAAATCAGAGAGTGAGCATGCAGTTAGAAATGGGAAAGATGGGACCTCTGGCAATGCAGTCCTTTGAAATTTATCTGTTTTTTAGGGAAAAGTACCTTCTTCCTCAGGCCTTTGTTGGAGTCATTGTGAGTCACTGTGAAAGCTTTCCTCTCGCTGTATGTCTGGTCAGAATGAAGAGAAAGAGCTTATTGCTTGTTGCTCCTGTTCACTGGTACCTGATCAGAATGCTGTAAAGAATTTTCAGTTTGTCTCTTAGGGCTTCTGCTGTTTGCTCTAGGCAAGCCCAGGCTCCATGTGGGAATTGAGTGGAAGGTTTTTTCCATTTGATTTTTGTGGTTACAGAATATTGCCAAAAATAGCAAGGCATGTGCATTAGGTACTCTCCTTGATGCACAGAAGGACAGTGATGCACTGGAATCCTTGCAGCTAAGATTTGCCAGCTTTCTTTCTCCTACTAACTTGAGGAATCCTGGAAAGACTGATGACTTCTCTTTTCACTCTGTTGAACTCCGTGACACCTCAAAAATGTTTCTCTCCTGAGGTGTTCCAGCCAGGCTGGCATACAGCTGTCACTGTGTCCTAGGCAAGACAAAACACTACTAGTTTTCTTTTTCATTGGCTACCTGCAGATGAATGGATGTTTTCTTGGATTACCTGAGCTTTGGGAGCTCAGAATCAATATATTCTGCAAGAGCAACCACACTGTATCTCGATTTTTCTCATCAAGAAAGTTGAATGCACGGCCAGAAAATCTATATTATGTCTAAAGTTCTGCACCCTTTACAATGCAGTATTGATATAAATGATGCATGGCAATAGATTTCCAGGGCAGACCTGGTAATGGTGGTAGACAAGACCTATAAATGACATTAAATGGGTAGCAGATTACAAAATGAACATAAATTATTGCATTCACTAAAGAAATCCAATTAAAATGCATTATGCAATAGCAGTCAGTTCTAATAGTGGAAATTATCTACTGTCTGAAGAAAAACTTGCAATTTTGGTACCATATTATACGTAAGTCTTACTCTGGATATTAACAGAGTACTTTTTGTATTCTGAAAAGAAAATACACAATACTTTGATTAGTTGTGGGTGCAATGGTAGAAGAGTCTCTGATTAAATGTTCATTTTTTGTCTTAGAAGATCAACTTCTTAAGGGACCTGCAATTTCTAAAAAATTATTTCCAACTGAAACTTGATATGTAACCTATTAGGAGCATGTATAATAAACTATGCTTCTATGAAAAAAATAAAGGAAAAAATAAGAGTATTTCTACTTTATGTTTATCTTTGTCTTCAAGTAAATGCCTTAAAACATCAATTTAAAAATTACTTTGTCTAATAGTTTTTAACAGTTTTGTTGCACTTGGCAAATTTGGGGGTTATTTTTGAAGAGTGGAGAGGGAAGGCAATAGATAGTATTTAACTGAGAGAAATTCATAGTGACTTTTAAAATTATAATTCTCTGCAATTTGTAAATGTGGAGTTTCCTGACACAGTATGCAAATACATTCTAACACATAACCAGCTCTGGTTCATGATTTATACACACAAATAATACTTTGTATATATTATATATGTTTTGTACATAGTTTGTATATAAATAGGTACATTTGAAGTGATGAACGAACTGAAGGATTTCAGCATGCGTGTATAGAAGTATGTGTACATATATTGTAATATAAACATAACAAATATAAATAACACAAATATAAAAATCTTAAGCCAAGATATAGAAAAACTACATTTTTTTAGACAGATTTTGGTAATATTGGCTTGAAACAGTTGCATAGAAAATATTTCAGACACACAGTGCTCATCTGAGGATATAAATATACAAGCATTCATTTTGTAAATGCTTGAGCTTTGTATTTCCGTGTCATAATTATCCTCATTGGGAGAATATTCTAAGTCGCTGTGCATGAAACGAATAGACAGTCTTGACTCAGCCCTCTGCTGTATGTCTTGCTAGGCAGTAGGTTGCATATAGCTTGTTTAACCCCCCATTAATTCTCTTTGCCTACTACATTAAAAATGGATTTTTTCGGGATTTTTCTTGGTCTTTTATTGCTTTGTCCTTTAGTGTTGTACATTGAATACAAAAAATTCTAACACTTGTACATAGTTGTCCTAATCACATAACTTAAAGTTATCGTGTGTGGGGATTTTGAAATATTTAATGGCCTGTATAATCTCTAGTATACAATATGGAGAGGAGCTTCAGTTTGAAAGTAACTTAACTACTGACTCTGAAAGGGTTGATGGATTTGTTTTCTTTGCTGTTTGCAAAGGTGTGTTTTAAACCACCATGATGTCTTTTGAAGGAGGCAGCATAGTGGACCATAAGCCATGAAAGAGATTTCTGGAATGCATTCCTGACACTGGTGATGGAGAAGCCTGTGGGGGAAGACGACCTGCTAGAGCTGGTATTAAAAACAACGAAAGACTGACTGAGGATGTGGGAGTTGGGAGCAGTCTTGCTCATGAGATGGGGGAATTCAGCATTCTGAAGAACAGTAGGAAGGCCTTTGATGAGGAGAGAGCTGTGGATGTTGCTGATTTCAGCTGTCTCACATCATTTCATAATTGAAAAACTGATGCAGAGTGGACTTAACAGGCAGTGAAGTGGAACCGACTGCTGGGCTGAAAGGGTTGTGATCAGTGGCAAAGCCACTGGCAGTGCCCTCCAGGTTTCAGTGCTAGGCCTGATATTTCTTAATACCCTCAGTACTGAGCTGTTTGACAGGACAGAGTGCACCCTCAGCAAGCTTTGTAGACAATCCCAACTGGGCTGATGGACCCAAGAGATGGCTGTACAGCCTTCCACAGAGAAGGTGAGCTGGAGAAGTGGGTGGAAGGGAATGTTGTGAAGTTCAACAACAGGAAACATGGAGTGCTGTACTTGGGGAGGAATAACCTGGTACCCAAATACAGGCTGAGGATGGACAGGCTGGAAAGCAATTTGAATAGGAATGTATGGGAGAGGCATGGGGTGATGGTGGTGACATCCTGGTTGAGGCCATGAGCAACCAATGCACCTGTGTGGCAAAGAAGGGTACTATCATCCTTGAAAATGCTCGCAAATTTACTGGCTGTTGTCCTGGGCACCTTGCCTGGTCTGCCAGCTCTCTGAGCCAAGGACTGAACTAGGTAACCCCCAGAGATGTCTCCTAACCTGAGCAATTTTGTGAAGACACTTAAATCTACAGGCTACCAGCTTGATTTTGGCACTAAGCAGGTTTCTAAATGCTTTCTGATAACTAGAGCCTTGTTGCTGTGCTTTCTGTGTCAAAGATGGAGCTATAATTTTTTTTTTGGAAGCTTATTCTGAGGAAAGATACATTCACATCTATAAGTATGCAGATGTGGTAGGAATGGTATCCACTGAAGTACTTTAAATTCAATGGTGATTTGTGCTCTGTTTTCTTAAAAGTTTTGTCTTACAGCATCAAGTGTCAACATAGATATCAAATACTTGAAGGAAGAATCTGATATGAATTATTACAGTGTGTAATTTGAATATATTATAATAATTGCATAATTGTTGTACTATATTATTATTTTTGTCCTTGAGTATTTCAAAATAATTTAATCAATAACACTAATTATAAAGCTTCACTTTTGAGTTGCAGTTGTGTTTAATAATCTGTGATATGCATTTCACTACTGTTTCCATGAATATTTTTTTGTGTAATCGATGTAAACCATATATTGCTGCTTTATGTCAGTTAACTTTTCCCTGTTGCATTTTTTGGGAAGGAGAGTGCACTTTTTTTCCTTTTGTTTATCAGAGGGAGAGAGTAGTGATTTTGTGTTTCCTAGTTCAGCACTGTGAAATAGCAAAACTCACAGGGTGGAATATTGAAGCACAAGGTGCAGAATTACTGGAAAATGAGTTGTCAAATGTGAATTTAGAGAGGAAATGGTTGATGCATCTGTGTAAGTCATAAGAGTAGCATAGTAGTGGCATAGCTGCTGAAGATATTAAGGTTCTTGGTATTTTGGCCAAGTATTTTTAAAGTGATGTCATCCTGTACAGAGAAGAACTGAGCCCCACGCACTGTGATAGTGCTCTTTATTTCTATCCATAGTCTGTCACAAAGGGATAATAGCCACAAAATGCAGAGGCAGGCAGTCACTGGAAGAGGTAGTAAGAGCTGCATGTTTTTCAGGCTCTGTGGACTGAAATATTTTAAGAGGAAATTCTCACCTGTTTTTTCCAGCTTTACATAATTTTTCATGATTCAAAGGGTGGTAGATGGAGGAGGAACAGAAAGATTCTCAGTGCCAAATCAGACAGCTGTAAAGCCTGTGTCCTCCAAAAAGTCGTATATAATTAGTACTTGTCATTGTGAGGAACAGTAATTAGTTACTGTGTATAGAAGCACAAAGAAAAAACATGTGATATAGTTTTTAAATTTTAGAGCAAGAGAAATTTCAAGCACAATCTAAACTATCCTTTGATTAATGATAATAATGGTAGCCTAGAAGATATTTATACCTTTATTTTAGAGATCAGTGAGACAAAAACCTAATAGCAAATATTTCCCAGGTGTTTCACTAACATCACAGCTTTTTTCAATTTATTTTGACTACATTCCAGAAATGAGCAGCAGAAGTTGTCAGCTAACTAGTGTATTTTCAAACAGAGGTTTTTTTTTCTAATTGAAAATAATAGGCAGATACATTTATCTTCTTTGGTATGTCCTAGTTGTTAAGTGTGAAGGTCTTTATCTGTATATATGAATATTACATGCATAAATGAACATTTTCAGTAGGTGTTCAGTAATAAGCATTTTAACTGTAAATTGAGATAACATACAAGCCTTCCAAAAGTAATTTTAAATGGTCCTTTAAAGAATTAGCTGAGCGATGGTGTTACTAATTTTGTCACCAATAAAACAAATGAGTGACTATCTACCTGTCAGTATTCCCTACAGTAATTAGTCTCCTTTGAAATATTAAATGTGAACTAAATAAAAATTCCCAGTATTGAGAAATACTTTATGTTGTAATCTGCTGTTTGGAAGTACTGAATCAGAGATAAATTTTGAAGATGAGTGGCTTGAGTTGTGTATAGACACACGTGAATTTCGGAACCTTTGATATGGTATTGTACATGAGATTGTAAAACTTCTGTTCCCTGTGGGTACTGTGTTCAGGGAAGGTTTAAGATGGAGCAGCCATAGTGAATGAAATCAAAGGTCTAGAAAATATGTTACCTTTGATGTTGATCAGAAATGTCAGTCTTGAGGAGAATAGATAGAACATCTCACAGCAAAATCCAGAGCTGGGCTGACAGGACACAACCATGTCACTTAGTAATGGAGGATCCAAGTGGGATGAGCAAATCAGATAGATAGAGGTGTGCTCTCTTTCCCAGTAAGGGCTTCTGGTTTAGTTATAACCACTACTCAAGGAAAGAGAACATTTATTTGATCTCACCCTGATGACTATCATCTGCTTATTATTACTCAGCCTTTCCATGGGCTTATCTATGTCTTATGCTTTATGCAACGCTCCACAGTTACATTTCTCTTATTTGATGATATCAGACCACTTTGAGTAATATAGATTAGGTTTGTGGGGATGCATGTGTATAGTTTGAATTGAAATTAACTGTATTCTTTAATTTTGCAAGATGTTTATGAACTTTTACATTGTGTTGCAGCTTCAGGTGCATCCAAAGGAAAGACAGAAAGAGATAAAGATTTAGAAGTTAAAGGGAAGAAAATGAAAGAAAAAATAACATATAAATCCTGCCATTTTGATCATATGCAACAATTTATATTTATAATTGTAACATATCACCCTAATTTGGAATAACAATGAAGTAATGCAGAAAATATGCTGCCATATATTTCTCAAGGATTAGTGTGGATATCAACATTTCCTACAGACAGCAGATAATTTAAAACTTGACAGCTAGAGGTAATATTGTGTAAGGTAGAAATGCAGTGGGAAGAGGAATGGTGTTGCTACATGAAAACTACTTTTTTTTAGTTTAATAGTTTACTGTTTAAACTATTAGTGCTTTAACATGTCACTGAAAGGTCAGTCTTTAAGAGTAATGGAGAAGCTATTGGAATGAAGGCTGGGAAATAAATTGAAAAGGATGTACTGTGAGTTCATTCCAGCTCTACCTTGTTCATTGTGTGAAAATAAAGTAGATTTTTTCATATTATTTTCATAGTTTTGATTGGGATTTGGGGGGGTGGGGCTTGTGTGATTCAGAGGGGTGGGGCGTGTGTGTGATTTTATTTATTTGGTTGGTTTGGGTTTTGTTTTTTCTTTTGTATAATTGTCCTAGTTTTGGTGGTGATACAATTAATTTTCTTCCTGGTAGTTGGCTGGTTTGGATTTAATATGAGAATGATGCATACTGATTGTGTGCTTGTTGCTGAGTGGTGCTTACCTAAGTCAAGGACTTTTCAGTGTCTCATGCACTGCCAGAGAGCAGGTGCACAAGAGCTGGGAGGGAGGACAGCCAGGACTGCTGGCCCAAACTGGTCAAAGGGATATTCCGTAACACAGAACTCCATGCTCAGGATATAAACTGGGCAAAGCCATCCAGGAAGGTCCAATCATTATCGAGGAATAGGATGGGCATTAGTCAGTGGGTGGTGAGCAACTGTGTTGTCTATCACTTGTCTTTTTTGGTTTTTATTCCTATTTATTATTTCCATTTAAATTGCTATTATGATCATTATTATTACTATTGTTATTACTATTATTGCTACCATTACTAATACTACTATTATTACAACAACAACTAATATATTGACTATATATTACAACTAATAAATTATATTAATAATAATTCAATTATTAAACTGTTCCATTCTCACGCCATGGGTTTTGCCTTTCTAATTCTCCTCCCCATTCCATCAGGAAAGCGTTGGGAGCAAGTAACTGTGTGGTGCTTAGTTGTTGGCTGGGTTTAAACCACAACAGTAGTAAGTAGGAATTAAACATTTTCTAGATGTGTAATACTCTCCAAAACCACTTGTGAGTTTTGGGATTCTTACCTGTCCTTATATGACTTTAATCAACTTCTCCCTGTATTTTACAATTTGATTCATTAAAGAAACCAAAGTCACTGTAAGAACAGTTCTATTCTTCAGCCAACAGGGAAGAACTTGGGTAACACCTGCTGAGTGGGCGTTCCCAGTGCATGCCAATACAAGAGTTAAGGAATCTACCCTCAAACAGCTGCTCACCATGAAGCTGTGTCCTTCCACTTAAGGGTTCTTTGCTAGTACACTTTTATACAACCCACCTCTACATGAGTAGTTCTGATCTACCCATGAAGATCTATTGATTTTTCTCCTGCTTATTAAGGTTAGTTATTTTTGACACTATTACATGAGTTTCCAGTTTTTCCACCAGATTTCTGTGTGCTTTTGATTGACAAACAGAACATACACCTTCATGGCTGTTGCTGATGTGGAGTGTCTAGCTTTAAGTAATTTGCATTAATGTGTCCAGAGATGTGTTATGGACACCTTTGCATGAAACTTTGAAAACAGAATCACAGAATCACACAAAATAGGGTTTGAGTGGAGCTTTGGAGATCATCCAATCCAACCCCCTGCCAAAGTAGGGTCGCCTGGAGCAGGTGACACAGGAACATGTCCAGGTGGGTTTGGAATGACTCCAGAGAGGGAGAATCCATGCCCACCCTGGGCAGCTGTTCCAGTGCTCTGCCACCCTCCGTGTAAAGCAGTTCTTCCTCATGTTCAAGTGGAACTTTTTGTGTTTTAATTATGGTGTGCTACTTATTAAAAGGTTCAAGAAGTACAAGCTTCCAAATTGTATATCAATTTATAATTTAACAATTAAAATAAAGCCTCTATATCAGTAAGATGAATGTCATGGTGTAGGTGGACCTAATGTCTAGCTCTCCCAAATGGTGAAGCCAGGTTATCTGGAAGAAACAGAGCCTCTTATATTACCAGGAAAATTAATTTTAAAATAGCATTTAGGGGGAGATAAGTCAGTGAAATTTATCTTTTCTAAAGCTATCCAGGAAAACTCCTCCTATGAATGCTACAAAAAAATTATGCCTTTTTTTTTTTCAGAATTCTCAAAATTCAGACCCCTCTGTTCTTCAGAAACTAGCAACAAAAAAAAGCCTATTTGCAATTAATCAAAAATTCTATGAGCAATAAGTAATTCATTAAAACAACAAAATGTGTAACCTATGTAACAGATTCAGAATTTAAGCAACAAAGAAAATGCTCACCAGTAAAAAAATCCTCTATCTTAAAATAATATTTGAAACAATTTGATATTCAGCAATTCAATTATGAACATATATATTCATAAAATAAACCCCTTACTTCTAACTATGGAGTGGAAAAAAATGCTCTTTGAGAACATAGAAAACAGGTCACTCCTCTTATCATGACCTCCATTAGTTTTTGACAGGTCATTGTTGACATCATCAATATTGCTCATGACAAAGCATTTCTTTTTTTTAATTTCAAATATTGAAAGATAGGACTAGATCTTCCAGAGTCCCAGCTTACCTGAACTATATCTACAAAGCAGGCTTGTTCTGTCAGAAAAACTGCAAGAGACTGTGATACTAATGCAATTCAAAGTAACCCTTCTTTTGCTATAAGTGAAAACAACTTATGTTCCCTGGGAGCCAATGGGACAGCCCAAAAAAACCTGGAGACAGTGTGCACTGGGCTTGTTTCCTTCAAACTCCATTTCTCTCCATTTCAAACATTTCAAACAAATGGAGGAAGATCAAAAACCACAGTGCTCATGGTATAAGGCTGCAAAGGATAGTAGGAGAATTGTCTCCTCCTCTGATTGGAGAGTCTGAATAGTATCCCTTCTTCAAAGCAACAGGGGCTTGAATGCAAAGTAATTGCTCCATGTTGTAGCGTTACAGGCATTTTCAGACTTAAAGAGGCAGTCACTTCTATAGAGAACTGTAAAATTCATAGCTGGTATTATCACTGTGATGTTGCATACATGAGACAGGACTATCTCAGCTACTTTACTAAATCACAACATCAAAACATTTCCTAAATGCATGCAAACACACCCAGGTAAAGAATAAGTCTTAAAAGAAAGAGGGGAAACAATTGTACAATGCAAAAAAAAAAAAAAAAAAAAAGGGATTTTTTAGNAAAAAAAAAAAAGGGCATTTTTATAGAAAGAGGTCTCTAAGCATTCCAGTGTTTGTGCCAGTGCAACATTTAGATGTTTTTACTGCATATCTTAAGAAGCATAAACACAATAGGTCTGAAATTTACTCAACACCGTGAGGCCATATCTGGAGTGCTGTGTCCGTTCTGGGCTACTCAGCACAGGAGAGACATGGAGCTCCTGGAGTGGCTCCAGTGGTGGTTACAGAGATGATGAAGGGATGGAGCATCTCTCTTATGAGGGAAGTCTGAGGGAGCTGGGGCTGTTCAGCCTTGAGAAGAGATGAGAGAGGGGACCTCATCCATGTCTGTCACTGTCTGCAGGGAGGGGTGAGAGCATGGACCAGGCTCTGCTCCACGGTACCCAGCAACAGGACAAGAGGCAATGGGCAGAAATGGATGCCAAGGAAGTTCCACCTGAGCATGAAGAAGAACTTCTTTCCTGTGCAGTGACCTGGCACTGGAACAGATTACCCAGAAAGGGTGTGGAGTCTCCCTCACTGGAGACATTCCAGAACCATCTGGACGCAATCCTGTGCCATGTGCTCTGGGATGACCGGGTTGAGCAGGGAGGTGGGACGAAGTGATCCACTGTGGTCCCTTCCAATACAACCCATTCTGGGATTTTGTGAATCTGTTTATTTAAAATTCTAACTCAGGCGTAGGTCATGAGATTTTTTTTTAAATTTCATACACAAAGGGACCATTTCTGATTTCCTGCAAATTTCCAACTCCAGTGACATACTAAATGTGTAAGAGTAAAAAGGAGTCTTTATAAGGGGCCAAACAAAAATTATTATCCATATATCTGGTTTGATCACTTCTACTATTTGGGCACAATTCATCTCACATAACTTCTCTATGTTTAAATAACTATCTAAATTCAGAATGAATCACCTTCATTTGAAGTTTTCCCTTACTCTCCACTGATCCTGCGGAGTCCCCAGATTAGTCAATCTGGAAACATACACTTGAAAATACATCATGATACATGAAATGTATCATGCTCTTTTCTCCTCCCAGGAAGGCTGCTCAGAAATACGTACTTTAAACCAACTCACAACCTGCGGAGGACAATTTCACTGCAATATATAAAAAAAAAGTCTTACTACCCTCAATTTTTCTTGTGCTTATCTTTACTAATTTTTAACTAGTCTTTCAAAACACATGGACAAGTGTACAGGCATATACCTACATTTTATTTACATAAACCTTATGCTGTCATTCTTCAGCTGCTATAGCAAATACAGGGGAAATGAAAACAGGTTATCTCAAATTAATAAAAAATCAACTTTGCCCTCTAACACAGTTCTTTCCCCCTCAGTAAATATACTTGTGTAACTAAAAGTCACTTTCCTGTCGTGGAACTGATGATGCCTCTGAAAATTCTGAAACATGTAGTTTGTTTCAGTCTGATATATGAGACCACTTAACTTTAGGTATGTCTCCAAGACACACTGCTCTGAAGCACAATAGCTGATATTTGAAATGCACTCCTTTACTGAAGAAACGTTATTGGATTTCATCCACTCAAACTAAACACATGCTTCTTATATGACCATTGAATACCACTGATTCAAAGACTGAGAATACATTAAAAACTAATTCTGCTATGAAAATAGAGGTTGGTTGATGCCTCTTTGGAGAAGTACTCAAGATCAATAAAAAGTTAAGTGGAGGAAGAACGAAGCAAGAGATTGGTCTAATATGAAAAAAAATGTAAATGACACCATGTCTTAACACATTATCTTAGTAAATTAGTGCTTGGTTTTGATTATGTATGTTTTTAGTAACCCGAATTGCCAAGCAGAATCCCTGTCCACTGATTGCTTCTGCCGTATAGTCAGAACAAAGACGTTATGTTCTGGAAAACAGATCTTCCCTGGCCTTTCAAATACCAGAATTTAGCAGTATGTTTGAAACAGTCTCCTCAACTTTCCCCCATTCCCTCAAATAATATGAATACTCACATGGATAACTCACTGGACAATGTTTCTGATCCAAGGCTTTTAGGAAGGATGTGCACTTGGAATTTATGCTTTTTCTAATCAATGAAGATATTTAGGATGTGTTCTGGAATCCCACTCTACAAAAAGTTACCCCCATTCCCAAGGATCACTGAACTCAGAATGAGCCACTGAGACACACCTTCAGCACCATAAAACGCTCTTAGTACTTGAACATATTTAAAACAGACCCTGAAGCTTCTTACACATGGGTACCTTTGGTACGCTACCCTGAAAGGCCAGCCACAACCTGAGGTATAAACACTGTGAGAATCTTTCCCCATTTCAAAATTTACAAAATTTGCCTTTTATGTTAAAACCAGTCAGCAGTAAAGTTGCATGTCCTACTCAGATGAAAGATCGAGCAACATTTTTTAACTGCCAAAACAACTCCTCTTTGAACACTTCAAGATGCATTAGCTGCACAAGAAATTAGGTGACTGCTTAGCTACATCCAGAAATAGCTTTTTCAAATGGGAAGCTGAAAGGAAGAAACATGCTCCATAGCGGGGCAGGGCAGGCAGGCATGGGACCAACAGTCAGAAAAAACCAGTCTGGTTGGATCCTTCTGAGCCTTGTTAGTGATCCAGGTGATGCTAATCTGCCTAAGTTTCCTCATTAGAAGAGCCAGGAAGCTCGAATGCAGCCTGCTTGTGGATCAGCACTCAGCATAAAACCTGACAGAGATTAAATAGAAAAGCAAAATTGAGAGCCCACGATTGCATCACTATGAGCATGTCTTAAAATAAACATGGCAACAACAGTCACAGCAAGGCAGATGACATAAGAGCTATGTTATTTTTTAAAATGTCTCCAATTTTTTCATTTAAAGGTTATGTATGGCCTTCAATCAAAGGTCAGTCTACAACAGTCAGGAGGGTACACTTCAATCACTCATTAGTCAGACCGCTTCTGTTGTTCAGCAACGCGTCCCTTGACAGACAGCTCCCCCAACTCTCTTACATAACAGCCACAGATACTCTCATCTAATCAGTACCATAAAAGGGAACAATGACAGGAGACTGAAAAAACAGAATATTTTTGTTTTCTTTCATGCATATCAAAGGACTGAATAATTTAGTCCATCTGATAGTTGTGTCCCATTCCCCCAGGATTTCTATAACCAGATAGCTCAGGGCATTCAGTGATTTCTTTTAAAAATTCTTTTCTACAGTGTGACTTTAACATGCCATTGTACTTTGCTGAACATTGGGGGAATAAGCATTTTAAGACTGACATTTATTTAAAGAGAAAATGCATCAAAATCTCTCAGAGTACAATGATTTTACTCCTCCCCAAATTATGCAAGGATGCTTGTGGATGTATTTGTGGCGAGCATTTCCAGGATTACTACAGTTCCATCAGATATTTGTGTGTGATTAATTTCCATCAATCTCACAGAATCAAAGGTCAGTTTGGAAGGGACCACAGTGGATCGATCATCTGGTCCCACCTCCCTGCTCAAGCAGGGTCATCCCAGAGCACATGGCACAGAATTGTGCCCAGATGGTTCTGGGCTATCTCCAGTGAGGGAGACTCCACACCCTCTCTGGGTGATCTGTTCCAGTGTGTGGTCACTGCACAGGAAAGTTCTTCCTCATGGTCAGGTGGAACTTCCTTGGCATCCACTTCTGTCCATTGCCTCTTGTCCCACTACTGGGCACCACTGAGCAGAGCCTGGTCCATGCTCTCACCCCTCCCTGCAGACACTGACAGACATGGATGAGGTCCCCTCTCAGTCATCTCTTCTCGATGCTGAACAGCCCCAGCTCCTGCAGCCTTTCCTCATAAGAGAGATGCTCCATCCCTTCATAATCTCTGTAACCTCCACTGAACCTGCTTCAGGAGCTCGATGTCTCTATTGTCCCGAGGAGTCCAGATCTCAACAGGCTGCAATCTCTCTGCTGTCTTTGATTCCAAGGTACCTTCCTTGACACAGGCTCTCACCTGTAAAAGATGCACAATATCACCACAACTACACCACCTTCACTACTTGGGCACATAATCGTCCCAAGATCTCTTTTAGAAACATTTTAGAGATATGCATCAATAAAAGCAAATAAGCACAGAAATTGGCAGCAAATCCTAAAACAACTTCATGTCAAAAGATCTGCAAAAATACAAATGTATTTCCCTGCCTCAGTTTACATACCAATTCTGATCATCCAGTACAAGTCATGTAAGTCAGAGTCCTGGATCCTGGACAAAGGTCACTCTGTAAGACACTATATCTCTCTTCTAATAAGAGAACTTAGGTAGTCTTTATAGGTACAACAATGAAGAGAATTAAAAGGGTACCAAAACCATAGATTAACACACAACTTCATTGTCAATATCAAAAGGAATGTCACAAGATTCTATTCACCAGTGCTCAACAGCAGCTCTCCAGTGATTAAGCAATATATTCTGACCACTAGCACCAGCTCAAATCTGTCAGTGATGCCCAGTGTAACTGTTACCTACATTATGCAAAATATCATAAAGACAGAATGTATGTACACCTAACCACATCTTATTTTCCTTTTAAAAAATGGCCGTGAATCTTTCCTGATGACCTGTCAAAATTCAGGAAATTCTGTAGATAAGAGCGATCACAGCTTCTTGCCTTGCTTGATTTTCAAGATCAGGCATGAAATGTTACCTGTGCAGGAACTAGAAAGGGCAATACCCATCTTTTTCTCCAAAGGATATTTCTTTTGAGTAGACAGATAAAATGAGACTATCTCCTATCATTAGCTCTATGCCAGGTACAAGATTTTGTCCTGACACCTCCTGTAAGTTTATCTCTGTATGAAAACAGAAGACAGACATGGCAGAAAACAAACTGCACAGTCAAAATGCATTTTGCAGTCTGACACCCACACAGAACCCCTAAGACCAGGAAAGATTCAGTACATAAACACCTTCCCCAGGCTGTTACAATAACATTACAAACCAAAAGGTTTATGCAATGCATTCTTCAGCTGACATTTAAAGCACTGTATCATTTAATTTATCCTGCCCCCTCTGTATTTGTCCTCCTCAGAAGAATGTTTGGGTGGTTGAGAATTGTCAGGACTCAACAGCCCTTGCATAGAGGCAGAACCACAAAAAAATTTATTTCCTAGGTTTGCTGTATATAATTAAGGCTTTAAAATATGTGCCCAGCACAAAAGCTATGCAAGCAGCTGACTTTGACATACAGAGTAAGAGCTTAAATATGTAAAAGCACATTCTACACATTCACACAGAATCTGTAATGTTTCAAGCCCTTATCCAATACTAATTTTATCTATGTCACCTACATTGAATGTGAATTGGTAAGACAGGATATTTCCAAACATGCTTAACTATTCTGTAAAGGAATGCAAGGGCTAGACTTGTTTACCATCACTTCAAACTCTTAACAGAAGTAATACCCCCTGCTCTGTACAAAATCTGAACCATATTCAGGCGCTCCTGTGGGTAGCAGGGAAGTGCAAGCCAAACGTTTCCTGCTCCAGTACTTGGTTATAGACCTGAACTGAAGTGTGAAATACTGTAAACTTCCAATAATTAGATTAAAATAAGAATGTTCCTCAAGGTACACTTTTATGTGCCACTTGTATACTGCTGTTGTTAGCAGTGGCTTAACTCCAGCAGACAGTATTTAAAAATCAAGATGCAGATTTTTCCTGATCTTGCACAGACAAACTTCTCAATAACTTCAGTGGTGATGCTATCTGCCCAGTCTTCACCATCAAGATCTTCAGCAGCACTACATATATTTGGATATTTCCTGAGAAGTCAAATATTTTTCATTCATCCAATCCCATGCCTGAGCTTTTCTTTAGAATTCTTTTGACAAATAATGTGAAGATTCTAGAGTGTAGGGGGTGAGGGAGATGGGGTTTATGTACTTTATTTTTTTTCCAACTGTCTTTTTCATAATTGCAAATCATTGCATTTTTTTTTAATGGCATTTGAAGAGTCTTAATTCCTTTTAAAATATACTAGATACTGAAAAGTGAGTTTTAGTGCTATGGGTTTACCTTCCAGCCCCTGTGCTAGGATGAATTATGCATACAACTAACCACAGTGTTGTGCCTAGTTTTCCAAACTGGCTACTGGGAGGCACTCATTTTATTGCCAAAATAAGCTTATTTCTTCTTTACTCAAACTGCTCAACTGCAATAAAAAATATGGAAATAAACTATAAAATGCAGTTTCCATTTTGTTAGGATTTATTTTTGCTGGAAGGTTGGGGGGATGGGGACACCCATGACTTTTTCCAGAAATGTCAACGTCAAATTGAAGCACTGTCACCAAAAATGTCTCTGCTCTTAATTCTGTGCCTCTAACCAAAGTGCTTTGACTGCATTGCATTATGAATTGTGGTACTAATCTCAGGAGCCCATGGCAAACGACACAATGTACAATAGCTTTCTGTTACCTAATAAAAGCTGTTTTCAGCAGTATGGATATCATAGGTAATGTCAGTCTTCAGTAAGCAATATGTTTTGAAAATGTGTTTAGGTGGCATAAATTAAGTTCTGAGTGAATGTAAACAACTGCAGATATCCCATATTGCTTTGTTATCCCAGAAACCTGGGAAAAATGCTTTATGATTTTGGTTGAGAGCACTGGTCTTGACAGTTCTGCATGTTTCTACCCTAAAACACACATGATAAAAGTCACAAATTAATGCTTTTACTGGAGCAGCCCCTGGATTTTTGTCATTTTCACAAGCATAATGCTTATAACTGTCAAAATTTTACTCTTCATCTAGCTGAGCACTGAATTGAGTCCCAGAAATTAAGCAGATTCACCTGTATCAGAAAGGTCTATGAGATTAGCTTATTTTACATAAAGACAGGCTGTCTACAAGCTCCAAGAATCTCATAAAAGAGGGATGTCCCTGCGAATGGCCGTAAGTCCCTCTCGCTTTTGGAGACAGCAGTGACTACTGCTTAGGGTTGCTGCCTAAGGGCAAAATCTACACACAACCTAATTCAACCCTTGAATTTACACTTTCTGTCCTTCACAGGTAAAAACCTACCAGCAACTGTCTGACTTAAGTCATAGAGATATCACTGAAGTTCAAAGACACTCTGAGGGTTATGATTCAGCGTTTAATGCAAACTTGACCTTGAAAGTAATGGTAAGAATTTCCATTAATATCTATGGGAATTACATATGCATGCCATGGAGACCATGAGCCTCTAAATGCTTTTATTGCATGATTTAGAATCCCCTTTAACTGAGTATCATGGTATTTTAGGGCCTAATTCCTCTCGCCTCGTCCAGCCAAAACTCACATGAGGAAGAAAGGTCTGGATCCATAAAGAATATTGAATTAAAGCCCATAAAAGAAACCAATTGCTTACCAGAGCGATTAAATTCAGATATGGTTCCATAGGGAAAATAAGAAGGTTCTTTGCAAAAATTCACTGCCAATAGGAGCTAAAATTCCCTTTAGAGATAGTTACACTGCTTGAAGTATTTCTAACAGACAGTGAGGGAGTCATCAAACTTAATGCTTTCTTTCCTTTTCATACGTCAACCTCTTCCCTCCTCCCCAGCTTTTCTCACTCTACTTTTTATTCTTTGAGACAGAGAACACAACCACACACAAAGTATTAGACAGGTCTATTCTTCAATTTTCATCTTTTTTATAATGTACTCCTCTTCCCCACAAAAGTCCTTGTCAACAAACATTTTTTTCTCTATAATACATTTCTATTTTGCAGCCAAAGGCTTGACAAAAAGAGAGAAACATCACAATTGTGTTAAGTTTTCACTGTATTAGTATATGATGGGCCAGTATCGCATATTGCAATATACAGTTGTGAAGGTATCTGAAAGACTGCAATTTTTCCTCCCAAAACAGAAGAATTATAAACACTTCTATTTTGGCTTTAAAAATAAAAGAAACAACCTCTAAAGATTATGAGAAAATGTTGGTTTTCCTGCAAATAATGTTAAACTATCATTTCAGAAAAAAGTTTTACTATCAAGTAAAGTTTTACTATTGGGCACTTTTATGTCAACCATTCGTATTTTATCTGTTTTTTCTATTTTGCCCTTTTCAAACATACTTGAGTTAAAAGAAGACCTAATTAATTTACTCTTAGAAATGGTATATTTTCACCATCTTTCAACTTCTTTTGACCTTAATTATTACATTTGAAGGTTCTAGAAATATCTTGATCCTTTAACAACATACCCCGAATGATTAATTTCTGTAGAATCATATTCCCAACATCAATTTTTGTTACACATACAGCACAAGAAGTTCTTTTCATTACGTGCCATGGATTAATGAAATTGATTCCTTTTTAAACTTATTCATCATTGCACCCATAACTAATGGAAGTCATGATGCTGGACTAAAAAAAGAAAAAAGGAGGTTTTTTAAAGTGGTCCAATAGAAATGGTCAAGACTAAGAAAATATTATTTCTAGACATCTTCTCATCCTCTCTTTAGGCAAAATGACACACATGCCGTAAGTAATATTCAAATCATTATTTACAAAATAGATCCAGCTCTCTGCACTAGCAAACGTCTATAAAGAAAGAGGTTTGTGTGCTACAAAATTAATCAAGACTTTTCCCATGGGCTCATATTGGTGCTTCCCTCAGTCCTTCACAGTATTGCTGGCTCAGCCCTATGCTTTTCCATGCTGGGATAAGTTTGGGCAATTGTGGACAGGTAGCACATTGATTAATGTGTATTCTGATTGGTCAAAATCCATGTTCCCATCAGCCAGCCAGCTCCTAGGTAGGACCGAGCTGTGGACTGCAAATTGCCCTTCTGCAAGTTAAATCCTCATTTTCAATTCCCTCCAAGATTTTCTTAACCGTGTGGTTCTCAAGCCTTGTAGTAAATTTTGCTCAAACTGGACTGTGACTTCAAGAGCAGTTGATGAGCAGAACACACAGTCATGTGTGTGTGTGTATATATAGGTGTGTGTGTGTGTGTGTGTGTATGCGTCTCACCTCTTGGTATATGGAAGTAGAACTTAAATGGACCACTGAGTATTCATTAAAACCATATTTGGGCAAATAAATTTGCTAAACTCTTTGGATAATGTTTTCTGTAAGTCTCATCTTCAAAACCCACACATACACTCAGGTGTCAGTGTCTCGAAGTGTCTCCATGCAGTACTTCACAGAAACAAAATCTCCAAGAACACAGTAACTATTTTCACAGGAAAAAAAAGAAAAAAAAAGAAAAAAATTAAAACAAAAAAAAAAAAAGAAAATAAAAGAAATGAAAAAAATGAAAAAGTTCCCTGGATATTTTAAAATATTAACTTTTTTTCCTTCTGAGAAAATTTGCAAGCTGGTGATAACAATATTAAACCTCAAAAATCTCAGAGAAGATAGCTGAGACAGTACTAAAGTTGACTTTTTTTTTGTTCATGGGAATTGCGTCTCCAGATACAATTTTCTACCACCACCCATGTGAGACAAGATAGTATTTGCACATATGCATAACTCATGAGCATGGCAAAGAAAAGAAAACAGCTTTCCTTCACCTAGGCATCCCTGTGAATTACTCTTTATATCCTCCCCATTTTCCCCAGATGATCATTTCAAAGAGCCACTCAAACACAAATTTTACTTCTCTTTTAGCTTCAACATCAGACAGAACAATGAAGGAAGTAATGAGAAGGTGTTATTTACTGTCAAAGATATGATACATCCCAACTGCATTCCTCATTATTTTCCAAACTTCAGTAATCCTTGAATTAATTCATTCCATATCATCTCTGGATAGACTCAGTTAAACTGATTCAAGAGGAAAGAAACATTCTAGATGTCATATGATGTTCCATCCACTCAATGCCTGTCCCTTTCTGTAAAGAAAGTCTTGGATAACCTCACAGCACTAATTAAGGCAGCATTATCCTCAGGATTTCCTCAGTGGGAAAAGGTATTTCCATCTCAAAATTCAGCTGCTTGGAACCCCATTCTTTTAAAAATGATTTATCCAAGGAGCTATTACTTCTCCAGAAGCTGTGGATGCCTATTCCCTGGAAGTGTTCAAGGCCAGGATGGATGGGGCTTGGAGCAACCTCATCTAGTGAAAAGTGTTTGCAGTAATATAAGAAGTCAACAAGAAGCACAAGAAATGGAAGAGGACAAAACCACATATCAATATTCAGGAAGAAAAAAGAAAGGTATGTTTTCTTTGCCCTTCCACCTTGAAGATTTTGCCCAACATCTACCCTCTAAGGAGCCACAGAAATTTATGAATCTGACAGAAATGATGCATCTCAAAATCCTTCAAGGCAACTGGTAAATATTAACTGGGGAATCTGATGATTCAAAAGCCTGATGATCAGAAAAGAAAAACAATCAAAAAAACCTCAAACATTGCTCAGATCACAGAGAGAAGCCAGAAAGTTCCAAATTGGAAACAATCTTCAAATGACCATACATTTCTTTATACAATGTTGTTAATATAAAAGCATATTCCGCATGAGCTTTCTGTGGTACATTTGTCATTCCTCTAAAGGCACACCACACTGTGGAGTGGCTGTTATACT
The DNA here is from genome assembly GCA_013397795.1 of Orthonyx spaldingii. Classification (NCBI taxonomy): domain Eukaryota; kingdom Metazoa; phylum Chordata; class Aves; order Passeriformes; family Orthonychidae; genus Orthonyx; species Orthonyx spaldingii. The sequence goes on along the minus strand of VZTJ01003710.1, from coordinate 746,508 downwards.
CCTAGGAACAGTAATCTGGAACAAAATTGTATATTTCATCCAGTCAAAAGTCATTAATAAACAAATGGAAGCTTAGTGCAAAACAGTATTTAACACTTTCTGTAACTGGGTCTCCTATTCCATCTATGGTAGTGGAAGGTTGGCAGCGAACTGCCTGAAATCAGTGTGAGCTGCCAACAAAGCCAAAAGCCTGCGGGTGACTCTTTGTGCTGCTTGATGTGCAGGAGTTACTTTTCCAGAACTCGGAATGCTTACTTTGTGTATTATTTTGTAATCAGTGAATACTAAGACATTGTCACTTTTCCTGAAGGCTCTCCTAGGAGGAGAAAACCTTTAGTGTCTCTGCTGCAGATCACTCTGTGCAATTATTCCATGGCAGCTGAAATCATTCCAGTAAACACAAAACACATGCTCACCCCTGCCAACAGCACACACCTGTGGGGCTATGTTAGCCAACAGCTGGTTCCACCAGTGTATCCAAGTCCTTTTCCATAGAGTTGTTATCCATCCATCCATCCATCCATCCATCCATCCATCCATCCATCCATCCATCCATCCATCCATCCATCCATCCATCCACCTCCTAGTCTGCATAATGGGGATTGCCCCGACTCATGTGCAGGACATTGCACTTGACCTTGCTGGATCTTCTGAGGCTCACGTGCAACCACTTCTCAGCCTGTTAAGATCCTGCTGGATGGAATCCCTTCCCTCCAGGGTAACCATCATGCCACTTCACTCAAATTGGGTGAGTTTCCAACCTTATTGTCCATGTCCCCAAAAAAGATCACAAAGGTAGAGGAGAGTCCTTTCACTCTGAGGGAATGATGTCTTCAGACATAAATGAAGAACTTTCTGGAGAGGGAACAGCAGCAGGCCAGGAGAGAGAATGTCAGAATATGCTATAAAAACAAAAAAATGGAATATGCAGTGAGCATGGCTGAACAGAAAATTAAGCTGTTGGGATTAACGGCGGAATTCAAAGGGCTGCTGGCCATCCTAATGCATAGCTCCTAGTATTTGTGGGCTTGTCTCCAGGTTGTGATCATCCCTAACATTTGCTCCATGGAAGGAGGTAAAAGGCTTGAATCAGAGACATCTGCTGCAATCATCGAGTACTCTGTTTACTAGATCCAGCAAGAGGAAAACCCTGTAATAGCTCAGCTGTTCTCTTTCTGTCATAATTAGGAAACAGAATTTGATTTCATGGAAGAAAACAAGGACAATGTGAGACAGCAAGATTCAAACTCCAGTAAGAGCTAAGTTCAGAAAGTTTGGTTTCTTTTCTCCACAGAACAGGTTACATGGTAAGAAACAAGCATGTCAATATGTCCCAATTTAATTTTTTGAAAAAAGGCAAACTTAAATTGATATGTTTACCTCTGACCTGAGAAGTTGATGGAACTTTTGGTTTTATTTTACCTAAATTCAGTTATCTATGAACCTCTTTCACTATTTAATTATGACAGAAAAGAACACCACATTCTCCAATTTGGAACCAATATTTTTCCCACCCTTTCAGGTGTATTCTGTGATTCCACAAATGAAAAAGAAATTTCTTCAATGTAGTATCATATATATATATATATATATATATAAATGTATTCAGAAAAAAGTATTCAGTCATGAGAAAATTCCAAAACAAGTTTATAAAAATACTTCCAGGCCTGAATTGTTTGAATGATATTTCATTTATACCAAGAGCCTTACTGGTAGCACACACAAATAAACTTTTGCCAGAGTTTTCTTCTATCACTTTCCTTCAAAAGTTGAAAACATTTTTTCCTGTGCTTTTTGCCTGTTCGAATGTTTTTTCCTTCTGTCTCTTAATACAAAACTTTAAATAGAAACAGCCCTATCCTTTAAATTTGCTTGATGGGAAGCATGGTATTAATTAAAACACAGGAACAATCAGTTGTCAGGGGGATGGGAGAGAATTGAAGCACACATATAAACACTTGAAACTCAAGTTTTCTGTTGGGAGCAAGATAAGAGTTCTCAGCCTGAACCTGGGAGAAAGGACATGCTGTTCCTCCAGCTGTTCAATTAAGCATCACGCACTGAGGCAGGAAAATTAGATGGAAGGTGATCTCTCTCTAATCCAATGAGTCCAGATGATGAGACCTTTGCTTCTCTTGATAGAATGAAAGAAATCCTAAGGGATGCTTTCAAAAAGTTTTTAGGAATTTCCCTGAGCTCCAGCAAAAACAAACACTCAGTCAAGAAAAAAATACTACCCTTGTTTCTGCCTTTTAGTACGGAAAGGTCCTAACACTCCAGTTCCTTCTGGGGTTGAACTATTGAGTAGATCATTAAAACATCTAGGTTAAAATAATCCCTATGACCGAAAGACACTGTTTCCTGTGTTAGGGGGAAGGAAAACTTATAAAAGTATTGAAAACTCTCGAGACAGGTGATTTCAGTGGGAGTTGTCTCTGAACAGCATCCACAGATACTTTATAAATACAACAAAACCATATCGACTCTCAAAACCAATTCATTATTAAAAAAAAAGAAGATGCCCCAAATCCTGTGCCAAGACAAACAAAAAACAAAAGATCAACCCCCCAAAAACGACACAGAACAGAACAAAAAAAATTGACATCATAGCAGTTAATGTCATTCTGAGAGCAGAAAACAAGAGCAATAGCTACTAAAACCATGTGTCTTATAATTGCATCTTAAGTTTCCTAGGAACTCCAAATAAACAACAAAACATCTATGGAAAATGTTATTCCAGATTGTAGTTAGACACCTGACAGACTTCAGCTGAAACATAGTCCTCTTTAGCAAATAAAAAAAGAAGCATTAAAAGCTAAAAGATAAGAGATGACACAACTTTAAACTGAATTTGCAGGGTTTCTCCCCACTGTCCCTGTGAATCGGGATTAATGTGCTTTTCAGATATGATTGAAAAAAACTCACTATGCATTACCAACACCTGCTGGGAGGGAATGTCACACTCAAAATCTCAATCTGGGTAAAAGTGAGCACACTATAAATGTGGAGCCATGAATTTATTATCAGCCTAGTTAATGTTTGGACATTAAGTTGGGCCCAATAATCTAATACAGAACATTCACAATGATTAAAAATGTTGCATGTATACTTATGTACAATCATATTAAAAAGTACATTCCTAGTCCTTAATTTCTGTGGTATGCCCGTGTTCTTGAAGCCTGTGTGAGTCCTGTGGTGTTCCCCAAGCAGAGAGCTGCAGGATGTTATGGACACAGCAACGTCCTCAGCTCTCTCTGGGACAAGTGGAATGCTGCTGGTGGTGTCCTTTCCTTCTCAGAGCCAGTTCAGATTCCTTTGCATACATTTGCCTGCTCCCCTCTCCCAGGGAAGAGGTGAAAGCTCCCCCACAGCCACCCAATATCCCTGGGACTCTCAGCCCCTTTCCCAGTGGCATTCCCAGAGCTGGACTAAGACAGTCTGGGCATTGGGAACCCAGCTCAGCCCTGCTCAGGGAAAGGGCAGTCCAGTCACCCCTGGGACCCAGCACAGCCCAATTCCTGCCCTGACAGCATTTACATGGTAACATGATTTTGCTTTTTCTGGTTACACGTAGCTAGCTACTTTAATAGATTTATTCTCCAGCTGTCCTCCTGCATGATTCATCTGCTAAAGGAAGAGATTGGCACCATTTGGAATTTGTGCTTCTAGACATGGCTAGCTAGGGAGCTATAATTTATATTTCACTTTCTGAACTCATTTCAGTGCCTGCTTGCCAGACTTTTAAGGTTACTCAGGATTATCAGTCTCTCACTTTCGCCCAGTTCAGTAAGAGTCTTAATTGGGATAAGACTCATTTGCTTCAATAGGATTTACTGCTTAAATTAGGCAGATGCTTAAGACTCTAAGGTGTTTAATCGTTAGAGCCCGCCTGTCAAAACAGTAACCCCAATAGAAACAGTGATTTAACACTTATGAAGTCTTAAATATATATTTAATTTTTTTTTTTATTTTAGTACTGTGCAGAATATAAAGGAACATAAGCACATCCTTAAACTCACATACTACATGCTTTGATGCATGGATTTCATATTCTTTGAAATACCACATTAACAAGTTAGCAGAAAGATTTACAAACTCTTCTATCCTTTTATCCTGATAGTCTCACCAGGAAATCTATTACATATATATACAGAAGCTTCAGTTAAAGGGGAAAAATCCTAGATTTTTTATTAGTAATAGAGAGTTATTTGATTAGCATTTTGGCATAGAATATGAGCCCTTTAAGTTGTTATGAAGGTGTTCATAAAATAGGTGAAAATGAAAACTTGGAAAGACTATAAAATGTTATTACCATGATAAACTTACTCGAACAGAGATGAAAGTCAGCTCAAAGTTAACAAAACTTTGAAGAACTGCAGAACTATACAAATACCTATTTTTAATTAAAGAATTTATAGGGGAAGAAAAGTTGCCATTCAGTCAGTATTTATCATAGCCCTCATGATAAAAGTTTTAAAATTTTTTCTCACTTGAAATACTTTTATTTTAGTGTTGCTATGGGGGGAAAAGGACTGATCAACAGGCTTCACAGCATCCATTCTTCCTTCTGCTTTTTTTGTTAGTATGAATGCTCAACTGCTACTGCACATCAGATCAAAACATATCGCTGACACCACTGCAGGTAAAACTCCAGGTCCAATAACTTTGTATATGATATTCTATTAATTATCTGTTTGAGATAACATAGAATCTTTCCAACATAGGAAAAGGGTACAGGAGTATTCTCAGTCATGTTTTACATGCCTTTCTGAATAGTGACTTGAGCAGTTTCCTAAATGGAGACAATCTCCCAAACTGGACATGAGAACTTTTCAATAAACAAGCCCTAGCAGTCTAACAAGCCTAACAAGGTAACTGTCAGTGAAAGTAATATACTGTTTTGGAAGCCAATAACCTGAGAGTTCATTTACATTTTTAGAGATACTGCCCCGTTGAGATCAAGGAATATAAAGTAGCTACTTTCAAACTTCAACAAGATACAAGGCTGGAACAGTCTCTGGGGCACCTTAGTTAAGCAGCAAGTAGATCTTTGTTCAGCAAAACCTCCTTTATACCTATTCTTTTACCTAAATTTATTAAGACTGTTGAGCAGCACATGGGTGACAGCACAGACTCTCTCCCACGGGAATTCTTCCCGTCTTCTACTGAAGTTTACTAAATATAAGTTCCATGTTAGTGAGAGTGGCTTTTGGAAACAGGCAGTCAGAGCCTGGGGCCAATCAATCCAGGGGGGTGGATGACTCTCGACCATCTGAATAGCCCTCTCGCATGTATATAAATCTGTTATTAATTAAATAAATTCACTCAACATTCTCTCAAGATTCGCTGTGTCCTTTTGCTCTGCAGTAGTGATGTTTGGGGTTTTTACTCTATTTGTGTTTTACGAAAAATACGACTGAAGACACAATTTGAAAATGAGGACCACTTTTCAAAGTTACCTAAGCAGGAATTTACACAAAGCAGATTTTTGAGAAAAAAATGGTCAGAAGAGCAACAACAAAGGTAAACTCCCTCCTTAATGCCAGGTCTGAAGATATGTGTTTACTGTAATGACACAAGTTAAGTATATATATTTATCAGAATACAACATGACAGCAAAAGTACCTATTACCTTGCACTGTGGAATTGCCATACTTTCCAATAAAATTCCTGCTGGGATGCCATACCTCACTACTATCTAGACTTGTATCAACTACTTTCTTAAGGGCAAAAAAAGGCAGAGATTCCTTGGCATGTAAAACCATGTGTAATTTAAAACTTAAAAAGTAGCCATTTCACAGATTTTTGAACTTGAATCCCAAAGAATAGGAATTAGTGGATGGAGACATACCAAAAAAATAAAGAATTTCTTCTTGTGAAAACTGAGCTCTTAATAAGCACGCTTTTTTTTGTTTGTTTTATCAATTTTTTGAGGCATGTGTAAGCATTATCTAAAACAATGGGGCTGTGCAATACAGCTTCGCAAGCCTCCATGCACTAATAGAGAATAGGCAAATGACAATAGTAAAATCATTTGTTTGACTCCTTCAAAGACTTGAATTAAAGCAGCAAGTTTGAAACCACCACCTTAAGCACAAGAGATAAGGCAAGAATTCTTCTAAATTAACTTACATCTCAGTTTTTATTGAAAAAGAATGCTGAATCCTCTCAGGAAAAATCCAAATTTATTTTTTTTAATGCATGCCAATGTATACTGACAGATATCGTTCGTAGTCAGTTTGTAATTTATGCTCAACCTGTAGAGAGTGGTCAATTTAGAGTTTTAATATTAACTCAGCAAAGAAGGAGATATAGCATATATTTTCAGTTTTGTGCAGATGTTTTTATATTTTGATACTTGACCAAGAAATTGCACAAGTAGCAAACACATGAACGGTTGGAGACATACCAAAAAAATACAGAATTTCTTCTTGTGGAAACTGGGCTCTTAATAAGCAGACTTTTTTAAAAATCATTTTTGAGGCATGTGTAAGCAATATCTAACACAATTAATTCTTATTCTTTGGGAATACACACAAATACAACTCATCTCCATCAAAATCAAAGTAAAGAGTAGAGGGACTAAAACCGTGATCATTGAAGTAGTTTTCTTCAGGGTTCCATTTTGTCTGCAGATGCAGCATTGCACTAAATCATCCCATCTACAACCAAGACAATCCCAAAAAGTTATGCCTGAATTATTCTAAGTTCAGCAGTGAGATGTCAATGACTCAGAATAATTTGGAAGTAAACTACTGTTCACTTTTCCCTCAGATTGGTGCAATTTTATCTTATTTTCATTTAAATTTCTGAAAAATGTTAAAATAGCTCCATTAACATATAACTTTTGAATTTTAAACAGCAAAGGTATAGAATTTTTTTCATGATCATACCATCTCTAGTTTTGTTTTTAAACCATGTGAAAGTGTCTTGTACTTTGAACATTTGACATTGGCATCCTATAATTGTAGTGAAATAATATACCTCCTATTTCGGTAAAAGATTTTAGTCCATTTCCTTTAAAAATGATTCACAGAGGTCTGAGGTTCAGTCACGGCATTCTTCAGGAAGAAATTTATGTCTCTCTGTCCTGCTTTGAGTCCAAGCCTAGTTGTGCAGACATTTATTTTCAGCCTTGGAGGGTATTTAATTTTCACTACTACTTTTAGTTGAACAAACTATTGCTTATCAAAGAAGAGGTTGGGTGAAGAGGAAAGGAAGAGAGAAGAAGGCATCTAAAATTGTATCTTCTCCACAGAGCCAAAATACATTATGCCCGCGTTTAAATGGGACTGTGATAGCAAGTCTCTCTATGGTACATGACTTGTCTTCCCTAATCAGCATTCCTCAGTTTGACACTAATGTATCCTAACAAGGACAGCCAGAAGTTGTATAAAAATAAAGAGAGATTTGGCAAAGAGCTGAAGTTGTCAATAAAATCTTATAAGTAACTCAAGGTCACTGTGTCAAATAACTCACTTCAGCTCGTGTAGAACTGCAAATTGACATGGAGAAGACAGTTTTTCAGAGCCCCGTCTCTGCCTGCTGTAAGACAGATTCCAGGAAGTTTTCAAATTGGGTATTTTGAAATCTAAACACTGAAGTATCACATTTTCATCACCTCTATCATTTCTGCCTGTGGGCAAAGTAAATTGAAGGCTTCCAAGAAGTGCTTTGTTCAAAGCTAACCTGAGTGTGTGTTGTGCTACATAAACAGTACTTTGAAAGATGTATCTGCTACACCACTATGAAACATAAATGAATCAGACAGATTAAAAGTGTAGAAAAGGGATACTGAATGTCAGGAAAAAAACAACGTCATTTTAGTCTGAAGACATGAGAAAGATGCAAGTGGTAGAAATTTCAGCATTATATGACTTAATTACACAATAACAAAAAGAGGCTCCAGTTGAAACTTGGCTGTAGTTATTCACAAGGTAGAATTGGATATAATATGATTTAGATTAGATTTAACATGAGAAAGAAACTCATGGTTAGTTGAAATAAACTACACATAGAGGAAAGAACGAGACAAGGTGAGGGCTGAAAATAAATACTTTAGCATAGAGTAACACAGGAAACTTGTATATAAACTGAGTAAAGCCTCTCTTAGTATATGAATTAAATATTATATTGAAGTCAAAAGTATTTATAAGGATACAGACTCTATAAAACTAACATTATTAAGAATAATTTCTGAAAGTCATTCTGGTCATTATGGCCATATGGAAAGTTTAGACCTGAAAAACAATCAGAGAGTGTTATTACTGCAATGATATTCCTGTCCATACTTCTTTGGTCTAGTTGTTTAACTGTATATGTGTGATATATATGTCATGATTTTTTAGATTTAATCTTTAGAGTCAAACTATGAAAAAATGCACAGCTCCTAAAAATGCCAGGTGAATGACTCTGAGTGGGGAATGGAGTTTTACACCAATATGCTGTTGATTTTGCCATTTAAAATTCTACTGTATCTACTGAGAGCTTCAAACACAGAAAAAACCTGCAAATATCTGAGAAAAAAAGGTGAGTTTTGCATTATACACATAAAAAGTGAAAGTACAGGCTGTCAGTATTCCATCGAAGAACAACATCATCCACATTTACCAGGAAAAAGTACTGTATCTCTGTGCCTTATATATGAAAATATATTACTGGATTCAGAAACTTGGGACCTCCTGAGGCATTTGGTGGCGTTAATGGCAGCTGTTTCATTGAAACAAGCATTTTGGAATTTAAAAAAAACATCCCACCATATTATAACAAGTATTTCTAGCTATTTTGCAACATAATCAGAAATAAACCAGTAAAAACAAAGCTGGTTTAAAAAAAAAATTGTAGAGATATTTTAAATAATCTGTATTATTCTTCTCTCTCTAAAGCTGTTATTTCTAATTACAGAAAGAAAAAATCCCAACAAAACCAATCTGCTCTTATCTTGGAAAAAGAAACCAGTCCAAATAAATCCACAGCTTCATAGTAAGTTTTTATGCTTATTATTTTATATATATTTTTTGTACATTTTCCAAAATGTCTAGTGGTAAAAAAGAAAACATTTTTTATATTATAAACCACCTTTAATCTTATGCTCTATTTATACTATACAGCCCAGCTCATCTAATACATGTAAGGTGTTGGAACACACTTTATTACAGAACAAGGTATGTTAGCAAAATCCATTAACCTAATTTTTTGAACAACAAATAGATGTTCTTTTATATTGTACCCTTGATAAAGTCAAAAGACAAAAGGTAAAACATTCATCAAATAAATAATTGGTTAGAAATTAGCCACCAAGTTCTAAGAGTAGAATATTAATATATGTATGTTTGTGGTGACTTTATCAGTGTATTGAAACTGAAAGTGTCTCTGGAAACTCTTGAACTTAAAATACGAGTTTAAGTACTTAACAAACTGATGGAGAACTTTAAGACACATAGATGGAGACACTTGGCTTAGAGTTGCTTACATACATATTTTCCTTATAACATACTTTTCATTCTAGTATATTTCTTTCTGGAACACTAAATTAGCGTGTTAAAAAAAGGTGTAAAGCAAGTAATGCAAAAGTTCCTTTCTGCATTCTTTTATTTCAATGACATTTGAATGTACCATTAGGAAAATGGAATAGAAAATCTAGACTGCAGACAGCATTTGCACTGAATTTCAGACTATACATTAAATACCTAGAATGATCTTAAACCAAACCCAGAGAGGAATACTTTGCCATTAAACTGCTGTATAAAGATACATTTTCATTAAATCCTCCTCATACTGCAGATTAAAATTTATAGAAGTTTGTTAGTAGCTTGTAAACACTTAGACTGTGCCAAAATGTTGCTGTGTGACCTCTGTGATGTGACTAATGAGCAGGAGTTTTAAGTGAGAGCAAACAGAAGCAGCATATAATTGTATACAGAGAGGATATGCTTGTGTTTATATACGCAATTAGTGTTTCTCAAGCTTTTCTTCCTGATGAGCTACTACTCAGCTGAGGGGGAAAAAAATACATCCTAAAATCAGGTTATATAGACAGTACAGTGTCGTTTGTTGAGACGAACACGCGATATACGCACTTGTAATTTAAAGTCATAGAAAGTTTTTTGTTATTTTTTGCTGCTGTTCTTATACATTTTCATAATTACTGTGGCACATTAGGATTGGCTGTTAGCAAAACAGTGACAAGGCTATTTAACAAATAATGACAATTCAAGCAGTAATACAGTTAGCTATACAAGCAAAAGTATAGTTGGTTACATATTATATGCAAGTTCCTTCTTGTACACACTTGGTGTTCCACAACAAGAACATCTTCTCCTTGTGTCTAGAACATCTTCTTTCATTGATTGATTATCTTCTTGGCTTTCCCTGTGGATTTCACTTAACTGCAAAATTCTGACAGGTAGATTCTGACTGTGTTAAACTCTGTGAGGCTCCCAGACCCACTGTTAGCCCCATCAGGTCCCCCTTTGTGTTTCTGTATTACAAAGGCAGCGTTTATTGCCTTCTGCAGGGCTCTTTGCAGAAAAGACAACAAACATGGTACAATGAGTAAAATGTAAAAAATAATTAATATGATCAGGTATTTAATTTTAAGTAGATTTTTAATCTATCTGGTAATTTGCCAGTTGTTAAACAAACTAGTAAGCTAATCAGATTCTGATTCTTCATGTAATTTTGACACACTTGTTTGTAATTTTTTTCATGTGGGCATGAACAGATTTTGAATGATCAGACAAATTTATACAACACATTTCATTAAAATTTTCACATCTATGTACTAGTAGTAAAAAATTAATGGCAGCTTGATTTTGCAATGTAGCATGCCTTATTAAATTAACATTTTTTAGTAATTTGGCTAAAGCAAGCAAAGTAGTGTTAATTATGTGTTAAGTGATGTTAGCCCCATCAGCACAGATTGCCTGCTAGAGCAAGTACACAAGGGGAACCGAATAATACTAGATAAAACAGAAATCAATAAAAAGTTTCAAATCAAAGAAAGGAAGATATTGGGTTACATGACTAAAACCTTAGACTTAAGAAAATTTCAAAATTATTTTTTTGAAAGAGTTCACAACACAATTATGAAACCTAGAAATCTAATTGAGGATACAATCCTGTCAACATGCATTATGAAGTTATATCAATACATGTTTTCTCTTCTTGTATTCTTGAAGGATTCATTTCTGTCCATTAGATCTAAACTCTTTTGTTAAAAAATCCCATCCACCTCTATACGTGTTAAGACACTGATTTCTCATTATGGTTCTCTCTACGTAAAGAGAAAATAGTTTTATATATCAGAATTCAAGATATGTTCAAGAAAATTAATTGTATCTCAGCCCAAACTAGCACAAGAGGGTCCAATTCAAAATCTTGTAAAAATTGCATCTATAAGACATCAGAAGATATTAGTAAGATATCCTGCATTTCGTGTGCAGATGACAATAAAGCCCTGGTATCTTAGCAAGACCATTGATTATGGACAGCATAATAATAAAATGTGTTTAGGTTTTGTACATTAACAGACACACACAAAAAATATCAATCTTAAATAAGAGTACATAAGCAAAACAAAACAGTTCTTGATTAAAAAAAAAAGGACTAACTATAACAGTAACACTAATCACTCATTATTTTACCACTACTTGATTAGTCCTAAAAAGAACGATTGTGATTTTATGGAGCTTCCATTTCCCTAAACTCTCCAATAAATAAATGGTAACATAGTAACCAGCTCAGCTCAGCACGCACTATCGCACAATAATATGTGGGTATTTTGTAACACTGAAGCTTTGGTTCAGCAATTGCCCTTGTTTCAGCAGACAATACACATCAAGATGTAGTAAATGTAGTTGATTATTCTGAATTATCAGGCAGTGTTTGATTTGCATGCAGATCTAGAGATTAATATTAACCACCACATCTTGAAAATTACCTATGGAAATCTCAGGGTCACACTCCTGATTCAATCACCTTTCAAAATATTTTTATATTCAAGTTCATTCTTTTGTTCTGAAAGATTCCTAAGTCAGCAGCAGCCTGTGGATGTGCCTGTTACAAAAATATTTTAGTAAATGGGAGACAAGGGTCAGTCAAATATAAGAGCAGCAGTAATAAACAGCTCCTCATAAAATCAGATGGAGCATTCTTCAGCTCAAATATTTGGCTATCAGATCCAGAGAGGTATTGGAGGGCCAAGCATAATACAAAAATAAGTTATCTTATTTAACAATTTCAATGGCAGTATTATTAATGAGGATTTTCTGTACTAATTTGGACTGTGGCTGGACTAACACCAATTGCCATATTGTGATTAGGTCTTATAATTTTTTGTTAGGTTAACAATAAATTCTTGGTACTCCCCCTTCTGCATATGGTGTAGTCTTTCCTCTCTGTAATAACAGCTTGTAACTTTGTAATTTCAGTTTATTTTGTTGAACTATAGTCCAAAAGTTCAAATAAACTGCATGTACAATTGTTTTAAGTTCTGTGCATAGACATCAGAAAAGCTGGCAGTCCAAGGCTGTAGTCCTGTTAGATATGATATGACAGGACAGGAAAAAACGTTAAGGAAACAAACAATTGTGTCATATCTAGTGAAGCGAGGGAAAAAAAAAACCAAAGAAGAGATTAAATTAACTGCCTTGAAAGCACGTAATAAAACAAAACTATAAATTCCTAGTCCTTATCCAGAGCTGTGTTGTTGCCTCCTTGCACTTTAAGATGATAGCATCACCAAGTCACATTTTTGCTCTTTCTCACCACTATCTTCTACCTTTTAATCCGTATTAAATATATTATTAACTACCCTTTTAGGATACAAGGCCAGTTTAAGAAACTTTTTGCTTCATTACCATTATACCTAGTTTTTCTTACATAACAGCATGACAAACCCCAGTTATGTTTTCCACAATCAAAAACCAGAAGGACTGTTAGGTACTAAATTTAGGGTGCAAGGAGCAGAAGATTTCTATTAAGACTTGCAAAGGTCTTTTAAGGCAGTTGGCTGGATCTAGTTTGGCTTTGATAGGACTGTGTCAGCACACACCAGCAGCTTGATCATCTGCTTAGGGCACAAACCAGGCCTCTTTACCCTGCACGTTTAAGTGTCTTTTCAACAGCTGACATCAAAAATCAGGATGGAGGAAAGCCTTGCCTTCAGAGAGACTCTCAGTGCTGAGAACAAGCACCTGGAACACTGGTTTTGCAGAGTTGCAGTTTTAAATATACCCAGTGTGAAGAGGAAAAATCATCTGAAATGCCCAACATATTGGGAAACAAGTGTTTCATTTTCAGCAGGTGCTGTTCTGAGCAGTCATTTCAGAGGCTGGATCTTTCCTACTTACAGGATGTGTGGAGCCATTAACAACCACCTTCCCTGAAATGTGAGCAAAGGCAAAGAACTTACCCTGGTACTCTCTAGAGTTCCTGCAGCGTCTGTGCTGAAGAAATGGGTGAGATGAGAAGGAATTTCTGTTGAGATGAGAAGGAATTTCTGTTGAATAACTTGTTGTAACAGCACAGAACTTTTCTCACGGGAATCCTACTGAATGTAATATAAATATAAGTTTCATGTTTACTGAGAGTGGCTTCTGGAAACAGGTGGTCAGAGTTCTGTCCAGTCAGTCCCGGGGAGGGGGAGGGGGGGGACTGGTTTCAACCAATCCGAACAGCCTTCTCGTGTGTATATAAATCTGTTAATAATTAAATAAATTCACTTAGCATTCTCTCAAGATTGCTGAGTCCCTTGCTCCACTTTTGGTCCAACAGCGATGACTTGTAGCTCAGAGAGAGCTGGAGATGGACGATCCTGCTCCCAACTAAATCTAGAGTCCTCTTACGCATACAAAGAGAGATCAATCTAATGGCTGTGGCATCTCATCATCCTCTCTTTGTTAATATATGAAATCACACACCAAGTGAACAGGCACTATTTTGAATCACAGAAGAGGAGGTTATTTTCTAACTGGAAGAAGACAGAAGAAAAATGAACCCACAACTTCCTTCTTATGGGACACTCTCTTTCCAGCAGCTCACTCTCCAGCTTTTCCTTTTGCCTTCTAGCTCCATTTTTTTCCTGCTTCATTTTCTTACATAAACACAGTATGCATGGAACAGAAATTCTTTTGTATCTCTGGCTAGCATTTTGTATATAAGGAATTGCTATTTAAGCCATCAGGAAAGTCATTAGGATAATAACTACTTAGGAATTGAAAACTTTTCTTCTCCCTCTATTCAGCCTCCTCTCCATCCCCTCTATGCCATGCTGCTGCACAAGTGATGTTAATTACCTTTAACAAAAGGTAAAAATCCTTCTAGTGAATATTAAAAAAAACCTGATATGATTTTAAATTGGCATGCTATATTAACTCTTGCATACTAGTAAATTAATTTTAGCCTAACAAGTACAGAGGACCTAGCTTAAAATATGTGTACATAGAAGTCTTAGGCAAGAGCTACACTGAGAGGCAAACCTATTTATAAGCCATCGATGAATATAAAGCACCAGCTGTGGGGTATTAGCTCTTCATTGTCTGCACCAGCTTTGTTGCTCTAAGTGTGAGAGGCAACTCAGACAGACTCCAGTACTTGGGAATGGGTTATACCTGTACAAACACTGGTCTACTGAAGTTAAGTGGAAGATGTAAGAGAAAACCTGCACAGTGAATCAATTTTAATAGTGAAGATTGTCCATTATCCTTTCTATTACCGTGGAGTAAAGCATAAGGAAAAGCCTACTTCTAGACTCCTTAAATAGGGACTGAGTTGGGTTCCATCACAAAAGCAAACCTTTGATAAAATGATCAGTGGGATCAATTTACTTCCCTTTGTTCTCTGTGGATTTCACAGCATATCTGACATAGTCTTTCTAATTTTGGGTTTAATTGTAGGTGGTAAAATCTGTGTTGGCTATTTAACCATACCAGGGACTGACTTAACTCAATTTGCTTATATCATGTTAGGTCTTATAACAACCTATCTGGGATTTGTCATATTCCTATTTTCATTCCCATGTAACACCAAAAACCTTAGCACAGATGGTTCATCTTTATAATACTGTAATTTAATGTGTATTATCTCAGATGTTCTGGCAGTTCTGGATGGTCTGAGGAGGTTTTCTGGCAAAAGAAGTCAAGCTGGTACAATATTGTGATGAAAAGGAAGCAATTATGATGTTTATTTCTGATATATTTTGTAGCAAGTGATGAATCAATTTTAATTCATATGCAGGTACATATTTATCTCACTGAAGTAATTAAACTGCTAAGAAAAAAAAAAGCAAAGCTAACAATCCATATCTATCTGCCTGTGAAACCTTTGCTTTGAGAAAAAGTTACCTCTTCATACTACAGAGTAACATGTAGTGGAAAATAAAAGTCAGGAAGAGAAGCTGTGTGTAAGTCATCTGCTTCCATCCCAACTCAGATCTAATAAAACCTTAAATTATACTGCTATTATATTTTGAGCCTAACAAAAATACCTGATGAAATCCAGATGTATGGTATATCTTTACAAACTGAAAGTTGAGTATTATTCCTTGCAGTTCTAAATGCAGCACCATGTGATGGCAGTTTGTGTACAGTGGCTCAAAGGGAGTAAGGAAAAGCGACTGCAGCTGTCATGGAAAATTTCTAGATTTGAACATATTTGTGGTTACACTTGCTAGCACCCAGACAAGAGATTGACAACCTCGTGTTAACAGACTCCTTGTAAGAGGCAAATAAACAGTGATCAATTTGGCTATAAGGAAAACACAGAACAGAAATCAATTTTAACATGAGTTGGAACTAACTTTTAGTGTATCTTGTATTACTAAATACAATGGATTTTTTTGGCTACAGGAAGGCAGTCCACTTAGCTTTTAGAAAATCCCAGCTTGGCCTCAACTAATGTGAACTAATATGAGTGAGATTTAACAAAAAGATGCACACAAACATTCAAAGGTCCCCAAATTTGCCATTCATAAAATAGAGTCCTGGTTTTTTTATTGTAGTAAAGAGTTGAGACACATGTATTATATGGTCATTCTGTAAACATGTAAGAGTAAGAGTAATTAATGGAAATCAATTTAAAAAGAAATCAACCCTATTCCAACAGGTAAGTTTGTCCAAACATTCAAATTGAGTAAAATTCTACAAAGCCTGCCAGTCCAGCCAGTGCATTCACAGTTGATTTGCCAAAGAGGGCACTTCTGGCTGAGGGAATAGTTGCTAAGAAAAGCCAAAGTCTTCTAAAGATGAATATACTTGACTGGCCAGCATGTTGTTATGATCTGCCTGCTTGCTCAGCTGAAAGAGTGAAGTAAACCACAAAAATTCTAACACAACCTGGCTGCCTGACACATTTTTGAAGTTGAAGCAATGGAGTCATGACCACAAGTACAGGAAGAACAGGAGGTCATACCATAGGCTCATCTGTCAATAGATCCATAAACAGTTCAAAGAAAAGGTCTGTTCACAGAGAAAGGAACAAGGAAAGTGCAGTATGCTTCTCATGTTTGTCTTTTATAATTCAAGCTTGGCAGGAAAAAATTTACATGGTGGAATAAATGTTCAATTACGTAAATTGAGCTTAATCCCTCCTTAAGGCTACTCTAAAAAAAAATCCATAAAAAGAAAAGATGCAGGGAATATGATTTATCTGAACTAGGCAAAAATTCCACCTCAGCAGGGCTTTGCAGCACACCTAGGTGCTATGCAGTTGTTAGAAAAATTAGTGAAATAGAGCCTGAAAGGAAGGAAATGAATTGTTCGCAGGAAAGTTTGGGTCTTGTGCTCAGCACTAAGGAATAGATGCATGTTACACGGGTCAGAATGCTGAAGGTGTAACACCTGAACATACTTAGTTACCTCTGAGAAGGAGCAAAGTTGCAGGCACCAGCCAGCTGCAAAATAGTTACACTACAGCTGCATTTGCTTAATCCCTTGAGAGTTGTAGTGCTGCCCTCAAAAGGCCTAGTAAAGAAAAAAGTATCCTAGAAGAGGTTGATTCTGCTGTTAGAGAAAGAAAATAATTTTAAGATAGTTTAGCTAGGATAAGTTAATGGTTTTTTTGTTGTTTGTTAAGCTACTCAAGCACTTTCAAGGAAATTTGGGTCATGTGGTATAGGAAGATATTTTCTCTATTCTCTGAAAAATAAATTAATTCATGGCTGCCCTTTCACATAGAAGTTACTGCCAACACTTCAGAGGAATATGTCTCAACAGGCAGCATAATGTGTCAATACAGCAGAGGTTTGGGAAGCTAAGCACAGGCATTCAGTTTCTCATAATTTGATAAAGAATCCATAATTCTTTGGGGTGAAGCTATCAACATCATAATTATTGATAATAGTCCTAATTTACCACTTAAATATCTTGCAGATGACATATTCTCTTCTGAGGATTTGGCTACTGCTCTCATGCTCAGATAGTGGTACCCACTCAGGTGTGAAATGTGTGCTCAGTAACACATGTATTGCAAGAGCTGAATGCTCCGATATGTTCAAACACACACTCCATGAAGCAGCAGGAGAATGTTTTCTCACAAAATGCACCGAAATCCATTTTAATCTAAGATGTAAATCTGGCAAACAGTTTATGCTTGTTCTTATATTTTTTGAGAGTGGTCTCACTGAAATCGGTAAGATAAATGAGTCCATAAATCTTTAGCACAAAATAACCAAGGAGAGAAAAAGAAACATGACACTTTCCTGGCAATTGATTTGCTCAATCCAAGCAACTGTCACCCAAAATGGGAATCAGACCCTCTGACCCCTAATCTAGTGCTACAGCCTTCCTCATTGCTCTCCCACCTAAAACAGATTACAAACTACAAGGAGTTCATCTCCCAATAATCTCATACAAAATAAAACAAAACCAATCTGCAGAGTATGGTCAGTCTACTTGTAGCACTGTATTTTTCTCAGCTGAGAATCACACTTAACCTGAAACACCTGAATGATCAATATCTTATTGCTTTAACATGTTGGCAACGGGTGCTTACCCAAATCCCATCTCCAAAACCCTTTTTAAACCTTTAACCCAATCTGAGAATAGATGAAATTCTTTGTGAAATTTTTATCTAACCCTCCTGACTGACCCTGAAATTCCCCCCACCTTATCCACAACCCAAAACTCATATCAACTTTCCAGGGCCATCAATCCCTGTCCCCACCTCAGCTGCACTCACACACCAGGTGCATCCTGGCTTGATTTTGGCCCTGTATCACTGCTATGGGATCACTGGGGCTGAGGCTGCCTCACCTACTCCTCCCCCTTGTCCTGGCTGTCTTGGTCCTGGGATAAGGATGGTGTGAGAGACCCTGCCTGCCAAAGCCTCCCAGACCCCACATGAGTTCCCCAATGCCCCAGTGCCAGGGAGTTGCCAGACATCATGGCACCTTGACACTGCTTATATTGCAGCAACATCAGAGAAATCTAATACTGGCTTCTAGTTGCTTCATGAGTTTTATGGGTATTTTTAGCTAATGGACTTAACAGCAAAATCATCAGTAATTCATGGAGTGGCTTTTATGCCTCTACATTACTATTTCCTTCTTATGCCCATATCCAGCAAACAGAGAGTGGTATCTTCAGAAGTCCTAGACTAGTGCTGGAATCAAACTCTCAGAAAACAATCAAACACTTTCTTTGGTCAAATATGCAGCATATTTAGGTCCCCATCCTTCAGCATAACACAAAAAAATATGAATCCTGCAGTATAAGACAAGACCATGGATCCTTCAGTTAGCAATAGGATGTTTCAACTTTGGGAGTTTATGTTGGCTTGAAGAACACAAGTGACCATGTGCATGGCAGTGATAATATCTGAGCATTATATCACCAGATTATATAAGTGGGTTTTTTCTGTTTTCTTTTATGCTAAGAAACAAAAATCATGTTTTGCAGAGTAAATACCTTTAATTTTTCAAAAGTACTTCCTACTGAGTATATACTTTACAGAAAGAAGGATGGAAAAAAGTACTGCAGATGGGCATGTCATGAATTCCAAGAAGGACAGAACCATTACTTCAGTGCAACAATTGACACCTGCATCCCATTAGGGAATGGCCTCATTATAAAAATTGTCCATAACTAAAAGGTTTGCATAGGAAACCTCTAAAATACATCACCACTTATCATACAGTAGTTTGAATCGTCAATTAAATTTGCAGTGCAATATGTACAAGTGTCATTACTTTTGCCAAATTCTTTTTTTCTTAAAGATATCTGTAATTCATAAATCAATTTGAAAACAATTCTTAAAAACATCCTAATGTTTATTTCTGATGGTTTTGGAAAATGTATAGCAGTACATAGCAACTTCCTGTTTCTTGTGATTAAAGATTATTTACGCCTTCAGATCCAAGTTAATGATGAAGTTTTATTTTTCTGATCTATGATAAAAATGAATATCAAAGTAAAAATCATTCATCATGTTGTGGTCTATGACAATGAAACTGCTTTTTAAATTTTAAAATAATAAGAAATAATTTCTCACTCCCTAGTTTAGTCCTAAAAGATGGCATTTGCTAAGTAGAAAAAGCTTTTCTTTTTAATTTCAAACTTCGTTCTCTTTATCATCAGATTGCCTGAAAGAATTCTACAAATTTGCGCCTGATCTGATCACTGTCCTGCCAGACGTGATTCATTCTGCTTTCTCAGCAACACCACTGTCATTGCTTTCTACTGGCACGGACTGTGGACGTGTTTCATTGCTTTGTTTAATCACACAAAGATAGCTTTATCTTTTTGCTACATAAAGGACTTTTACACAAATATAAGTCTGACACTAAGCTCAGTTTAGAGGTTTGGGTTTTAGTAGAGAGTGTTTATTAAATCACCAGAGAAGTTTTAACCATATCCCCAAAAATAAGTATTTTCCACATAGGAATGAGCTTGTTTTTCAGGATCTGCTAGGGCTCAAATGAGAAAGTTAGTCACCTTTTCCAAGAATCAAAGTGTGACACTTTTTTTCATTTTGTTTGGGTTTTCTTGGTGCAGTGCTATCTGTGTCTAATTTAGGAATGACATGGAAAAACAAATTGCCCTTATCAAGGCACGTGAATACAATTTTAGGTATTTTGTCTTGTATTTTGAGTAACATGTCTGAAACATGTGAGAGCATGATATATTTTGAGAAGGTTAAATTTTAAAAAGTTGAATTGGTTTCTGAAGATGTCATACATTAACTTGTTATTAGCAGCAATTTGTAATAATTGTCTTAATACTCACCTGCAAATTAAGGGGCAGCCTCTCTTGTGGCCAGTGCACTGAACCGATTGGCTCTTGAGAAATCTGAACTAAATTTGTGCGTCATTTGAGGAAGTCCGGGGTTTTTTATGACCAAGAAACATGATTATATGAAAAACCTTCAGTGACAAACTGATGTTAACAGGACACTGGAAGCAGTTCCCTCATGCTCAATTTTTCAATAGAAACATTTTTGCTAATAGTTAACACTGCCACTGACACTTGGGGAAGCACATTCCATCTGCAGTGGAAGAAAGGAAGGATCTGTGGAAGGAAGTAGATGCAGCTGTGAAGACTTTGTTGGGTGGAAAAATGTATTTCTCCTATGTACTGCCCCTCCATTCTTAGGCTGGCTGGTCTGGTTTTTTAGGGTTTAGGTTGTACTCAAAAAAACTGATTCTTAGACATGAATGCACAATCTAGCCAGTTTCTCTTGGGTTACTTCATTTTGTTGGTGGTAAAATGCATGCCACAGACATCCCTCTGCCATTTCAGGGAAGAGGCTGAGCTATATTCTCTCAGCTGTGTTTTGCCCATCTTCCATCTTAGTGGAATAAAAACCAGCACTGCAGTAAAAGCCCATTTCATAGCAGACTATGCCCGACCTGTTTTCACCAGCTCCTGATGGTGCTAACACAGTTACAAGACTTTTGGAAGGTTCTAGGTTTGGCAAAATAAGGTGGCTTCTGTTGATAATATCTTTTTTTCTGGCATAAACTAAATACCTCTAAAATGTCACACTTGAATTGTTTAAAAAAATAATATCTATCAGCACATTATCAATTGGAGATGATCATAATGTGCCTGAAGCTCAGCTGGAGACTCAGGATGCTGACAAAAGATGCATTTTGACAGAAAAGAGAGTAGTAAATTGCAGGTCTGTGTGAACATTATTCAGTACAACTATAATGGGGATAAAATAATGGGTATATTTTTTTTTGGAAATGAGATTCCTAATGAATCAGACATCTTGACAAAAAGACAGTAAAAATAAATGTAACTACAACACTACATTAAAGTAAAAGTATCTTTACTATTAATATACAAATGGTGAAGAGTGACAAATAATTGATATACTTTAAGCCATACTTTCAATGTCTTTCATAAATACAAAACCAGCATCTGCGATATTACTTCTTTTTACAGTATAGAGATATATATATATACACAGCATTTCATAGGGACATAAGAATCTGAAACAATAAACAAACTAGCTCCAGTTTGCTAACTTATCAATATATAATTCAGGTGGCAGATATCACAAGTGGGCTGTTGACAACGTGTGGAATAACAAAAACAATATATGGTATGCTTTAGCTCATTCTGTACACAGCATACAAATATGTACCGAGTGCTCATTGTAGCAGGAAAGCTTTTTTTCCTTTTAAAACCTTGTCTAAGTAGTTCGAAATTCTTAGTGAGAGCTCTACACCACGAGCAATAAAATTATCTTCTGGGGGAATCTGGCTCCTTTATATATTTGTCACTGATCTGTAGAGACTCTGAGGGTTTGTCTTGCCTTCCTCCAACCCTGCATTTTACATCTGAAAAACCGCAGCCTAATTACATGGGAGAGTTAAAGGATTCAGCAGGGTCCCCTCTCCTCTGGTTTTCAGAGCTCTCATTACCCTGCTTTTTGGCAGTGCCCTTCAGCAGCCTCTTTTGCTTCAGTTGCTCCCCATTTCCCTTGTCAATGCTAAGGAGAGATGCTCCCAGTATCCGAGCCCTCTCCTGGCTCACTCTTTAGCACCTGTTCTCTCTGGCAGTCGCTTTCCTGAGCTCTGTTGGCACTGCATCTGGTCACTTTGCCCGCTCCCCATCTCACCTGTGACTTAAAAGCTGCCAATACAAATTTGGCAATAAATATTTATTTCATTTCTTTGGGCTAAAAATGGCCAATATTCAAGTTTGAAAGTCAAACATTATGAGGCTCTCAACGCCTCTTAAGAGAAAAGATAGACTGGTAAACTCAATATTCTCAGAACCTGATCCAAAGCCAAATTTGTAAGGCTTATTTTGGCTCAGGTCCAAGTAAATTCATACAAGAGCACATTTATATGTGCAGTGAAAATACTGAAGATCACTAAAAACTTGCAGAACTGCTGTCAAGTAGACAGGGTACTTCAGGAACTCATATGAAAAAATCTGAAAAAGGGGTAGAGAGATTTTAAAAATATTTATTTAACCATGGTAGCTTTTTATCTATCAGAAAAATTATCTGAAGCTAAACAAAGAGATTTAAGAAGGGGCATTATTTACTTAGCATGTTTTCATCTTCACCTAAAGAAGCATTGCAATCATAGTGAGTTGTTTAAAGAGATGTTTTATTTCTGGACATATAGTAATGCATGGGATAAAACTGTCATCAGATATTCTATCACTATATCCTGATCAGTGAAAACTCCTGATAGAAAAACCTCCTCTGTGCAAAATTTCAGCAGGAGCCTGGCAGGATATTGAAGTTCTACTTACACCTGGAAATGTGATTCACACAAGCGACTTGATCAGCTGAAGATGTGCAGAGCCTCACTAAGATGGATGAATGAAATCCAGGTCCTGCTGGAGTCAGTTTGTGTCTTAAAGCCCACTGCGGCCTGGATTCCACCGTGACTCTTTGTGCAGCACTCTCAGCACCCCTGCACAGATCAATTTGTAAGAGGTTTTGAGCTTTCTCAATAACTGGTCTTTTTGGAGGTCCTTTGATCAGGAGTGAATATCATCCAACAGATACACTTATTCTACAAAGATGTTAACTTCCTGCAACAGCTTACACAGTGATGGTGAGGCTGCAAATGACTGCAAAAGGAACATTCACTCCAGTTTTACTCCAGAGGTAAAATGGTGGGAAGATGATTCACATCATCTTTCAAGTTTGAGAAAAGATTTTAATGTTTTAGGTCTAAGTGCTTAAGTAGAACTAAGGAGACTTTCTATCTGACTCTTCAACTTGAGAAATTGGTCAAAACACCCCTACACATCCACCACGTGCTCCATCTATTTGAAACTTTTCAGCAGTAATACACCCACCCTGACCCTCATTGGAATTGTGATCTCAATAGATTTTTGCAAATTTTGTGTTTCAATATGTATATGACTTGAAAATAATATCTCCAGTTTAATTTAGATGAACATTTGAGAATATTTGCGCAGAAAAGTATGTGACGGTAAAGCTTTCAACTATTTTAAACAGGCTTTGTAGACAAATTATTGAAGATTTTTCTTTAATAAAGCAGAGTGGCATGCTATCAAAAGGCACAAATACATTTCCATTATCTGGTCTAGGAAACAGAAAAGATGGCATGATGTTTATACTACAGTTTGATGATTGGCACTTAAATAAATAATCAAACTAATTACCATCATAAAAAGAAAGCCACTTTTTTTTTGGATGAACATCGATGCAGAGGCTGAAGACAGCAGCTGGACTTTACTACGCCAGGGACTGATGTCAAACAGCCTTTGGAGATGATGGCCACAGTGTAACTACATTGTATATATCTATGAAGAGATAGAAAGTAGGCCCAATCCTGCAATTTCTCCTGCGAAAGTACATCCATCATCCTGCTCACATCCACCCCGCTCATGTCAGTGCTGTGCCATGTAAGGGGTGAGTTCAACCATACAAAATTTCTTGCAAGACTGAGGCCTGAATAAATTAATCTTTGTCACATTAGGCATTAGCATCACCAGAATAGTAAATATTTCTGCAACCACAAAAAAAATCTTAGAAGTCAAAAAAGGCAAATAAACAAACAAAACCAGGAAAAACTTCTCCAGGGTACATTTGATTACTAAATTACAAAATATTAATGAAAAATTTGTTGTTATTGTGGTAAATCAGAACTCAAGTCTACTAAAAAAATAACAAGGAGCTTTAAGTAATTTTACTTAATTGTACTCCTTTTTTGTTGTTGTTGTTGAAAAGAGATTGTCACTGCCACATTTTGTATCAGTGATAATTTCAATGACTCCCTCCCGCCCTGGTCCCTGGAATATGTTAGTGTAACAATTCAGATTACTTTTACAAATAGTTATATTTTGTCAACTCTTCTGACATTTCATACTAACACTTAAAATTACTTTTAGACAGTAAAAGTGACATTTATACAGATACCTGTTTTTGTTTTGTTTTGTTCTTTTTTTTTCTTTTTTTTTTTCTTTTTTTAATCTTGAATAGGAAAAGAAAATAAACAAATGTTGTTATTCCAGTTCTACATATATCTTACAAATTACTATGCACTGTCCCTCATTTGGAAATATTTGGAACTATTTGGAAATATCAATGTTTTTCAGCATTCTTTCATAGTGAGAGCTTGGTTTTCTCCTGCACAGCTCAGAGTCACAGCAGAAGAGATAACCTATTAATCCACAGACCAAAAATGTGTGCTTGGACAGTCCATCAGAAACTTAGAGCTGTTTTATTCTCAGCTCTCACACAGCCCAATTCCCAAGAGACATAACAGCAAGAAGAAATTAAATACTCCTGGAAACAGCTTTTGATTTGTAATCCAGTATAGTGGGGAATGCTTTTGCTTCCGATATTGAAATAATTTTGCAATATATTTTGCTTGTAAAGAGTAGCACAGGCATATTCGTAATAAATGTGCTGACAAGACCTCTTAAATCTTCTAATCTCTTCACACTGTAATTAGAGGCCGTTTTAGGGGAAAAAAAGAGAAAAAAACCCACCAATATAGAACTGTTAGGCCATGATTTTTTTTTTTTTTTTTATATATCCAACTAATAAGTACTAAAATTTGAAATGCATCTGCACTTGAGCCTAGACACTGTCAGTTCTGCTACATTGTATAGGCACCTTCTTGTGGAAGTGATCAGGCTGGCTCCCGAGAAAACACCATTTGCCTACGGAAGATTGAATATGCATGGCACTACCCAAATTTGTGATAGCGAGTAGAAGAGGAAACGATGTCTACCACTTTCATCCTCATCCTGGTAAAAATATTGTGTGAGAGGATGTTCAAGCCACACCAATTACATTATTCTCAACTGCTGGAGTTGTCCAGGTCCCTGCTTTTCATTTTGATAGAAGAAGAAAGCCCAGCTGCAAATACCTACTTTATGGAAAGAATATATATTCATTTCTCATATAAATGAGACAACTGTTTTCCTAAATATAGCTTAGGAGCAGTCCTGCTCACTGTGTACTTAGAAAGAATCAGGACAGAAATCTGATAGACAAGCAGCTATTTGATAGTACTGCCTGCTCAGTATGTGGGAGCAACATTGAGAGCTCATAATGGATTCATCTTCCCTTCACCCAGAATTAGTGCCTCGGCATTTAGAAAAACTTCTTTCTAGCAGTTTTCAATTATTATCTTCCATGACTTTCTTCCCACATCCCTATCCACTCTTACTCATTTTTTTCACTTTGGTACTGATTTTGTGGGAACTTGGCCTCCTATCCTAGCCACATCAGTGGTATGCCTCTGTCCTCAACTCCTTGGTTCATTGTAGGTATTTTCCAAAGTGAGGAAAAGTGGTAAAAAACTCATAAAATAGCTTCATTTTGAAAATAAGAAAGATCTAAGAATATATTCTTCTCAGGTCTTTCAAATGCACTTAAGCTTGCATTAATGAGAAGGGTATTGTTACATTTTCCTCAAATTTAAGGAGACCCTTTAACATTTCATTTTCAGTTTTACTGCACAAAAGTCAACTAGTAAAAAGACTTCAAATATCATCAAAATTCAGATATAGCATGGAGAAAAAACAATTTGTTGAGTAAAACTACACTTAAATCTCAGGCATGACTTAGATGTGGAAAATTCACAACTTACTCTACCATTTACTCCCAACAAGTAGAATTTTCCAGTCTAGTTTTCTATATGGTTTATCTGCTTCTTTCAAAGCAAGGCTTTGAAGAGTTTGGTAGGTGTGGATACACTATGCTGGAATGGAAACAAACTATATTGCGCCAGTTAGTGGCGCCATTAAATCAATGATTCATTCATAGGAATGAATTCCAGATCAAATAAATCTGTCAAATTTCCTAGTGGGGCATGTTGGTCAAAATAATAAAAGGGAATATCTTCAAGAAATCTTGACATGAAAAAAATGTATTTGATTGAATATAAGATTGCATTAGTTAATAATTTAAAATTGTTCCTAACTGCTTAGACAAAGTCCCCTTTCCATCTGTTCTTACACTGTACTTGTTAAGACAAAGGGTATGAAATCACAAAGGAAAAAGTCATGCTTCAATAAGTACAACTTTAATATTTTATGTACTGATTTGGGGAGAAAATGTATTTATTCCACTAAACCACAGCTTTACCCCCTTAGCTAAATGGTTTGAACTAAGACAAAAATGAATACCCTGTATGTATAGATATGTTGGGACAAATACTCTAAGTTTTCATTTGAAGGAAAGATTATGATAAAAAGAGTTTCCTTTTTACACCTTGGCTTCATTTTCACATGTAACCTCCAAAACTTTCATACAGAAAACCTGAAGCACTGAAAGTCCTGGAGCCTTTCAGAGTAACACTCATGTAGTTAGGATAAGGCCAATAGACTGTTGTGAAATATTTAGCCAATTTTATTTGGGTTTGTATATTGTGATTAACAGCTTTTTATTTTATCGAAGAACTTGGGAGAAACTGCAGTGGGACCTGGCCCTATGTTGAAGAGTGTCTGGTTTTTTTTTGTTTGCTTCAAGTGATAATCACAGCTGGAATGAGTATTGAGTGTCAACAAGAGCTATGGTCTTAAAAATTTTACTGAGACTGGATTAGTGGGTTTTGGTTTTTTTTTTCTTAAAGGCAACCTAAATTTTCATTTTATTATAAACAGAAATAAATACATTATCATATGGCACTTTATGTATGTAGCTTTCACTGTGAGATCTGGAGAAGCCTGATTGTTGTTTGTGGTTAGGGGTGCTTTAGAAGTTTTCTTCTAAATAGACACGCTTTGTTATATAATAAATTACAGTTCTTATTCTGCAGATTTTTCAAATTTATACCATGGGACTTGGTGTCAGCAAAACTACATACGAAAACCATTAACAACAGAAAAAAAAAAAATAGAAAAGAACTGTAGACAGGAACTGTTTCATCATATGTACACATGTACTAACTATTCCAAGCTTAAGTTTCCCAAGAAGTTAAGGTCAGCTGTAAAGTTTTGGTCACGGGATTACTTCAATCCAAATGCATTATCCAGACAGCTGTAGTTTATCTTATTATGCTTTGCTATCATCTTCTTTTGACTGGATGATGTCATTAGCAACTTTGATTTCTATGGTTTCTGGATTTAAAGCTTCTTTGCCATTTTCCTCCTTTAGTGGTAGCTTCCTATTAGAAAAAAAGAGGAATCATGGTAACACAAAAATAAAACAATCTGTAATTTAAGTCTATAGCATATGTATGGCTTATACAGGTTAAAGTGTAGAACAATAATTTTTTGAAAATAATTTATAATTATTTTATTATGAGCACCGAGGTTCTTTGCTTTTAAAGAAATTCATATTAACTCTTTCCATTTCTATAAAGCCACAAAAATCACATGATAAGAACCTTGCTGCTGCCCAAAATGCAGCTCTGCAGTAAGACAAAACAAAAAAATAAAATTGTCCCAAGATAGTACAGAGGTAAGGGTTGCCTAGGATACTGTGAAACACTTACAGTCAAGCTTTTTGCTGAATCTCGCTTAAACGCTTTTTTAATGTCTTTTATAAATGTAAATTCAATTGTATACAAAAGAGCTATTATTGGAGCTTGTGCCAAGACATAGGTAAAGAACCTATAGTGCAAGGAGGTAATGGAAGTTATTATTTAGAAA
This sequence comes from Orthonyx spaldingii, assembly GCA_013397795.1. Lineage (NCBI taxonomy): Eukaryota > Metazoa > Chordata > Aves > Passeriformes > Orthonychidae > Orthonyx > Orthonyx spaldingii. Next base: position 718,465 of record VZTJ01003710.1, on the reverse strand, counting down.
CTTCTACAATTTAATTTTCATGGATCACACAATGTAACTTCATTAACAACTTAACAGCTCTTCTAAGACTTAGTGAAAACTCCGAAGGTTTGGCTAAAGAGTCCCCGCCTTCTTGAGTGTGATCTCATTGCAAAAGGTCTTGAAAATCATTGATTCCTTACTGCCAGTAATTAGGCTGTCAAAAATATAGCTGTCAAAAAGATGTATGGATTACTGAGATGTTCCTGTAATAATGTCTCCTGGGCGCAATAACTCTTAATCGTGATTCCAGTTTGGGTTTGCTTTCTGGTTTTTAACTAGGGAATAGTATGCATATGCCTTTTTTATTCATAATAACTGTTAAATGTTTCAGTAAATTTCCGCTTTGATTGCTTTGATGTCCCAAAGAGCAATACAGTGTTCAAAACCTGTCTGAGGAATCTCTTAGGAATGTCTTAATACAAGACAGTGTTTAATAACAGCAAATAAAACAAAGAATTATCTGAATTCCCAGTCTTATGAAATTTGTCTGAAATGAACTAAGAAAGATGCTGTTTATCTAGAGGTTAAACAATGAGCACAACCTGTATCTGAGAGAAATCAAAGACTAACTTGTTCTACTACAGTAAAATACATGGGGTATATTATCAGATGTCTGGTTCTGAGCACAGAGGGAGGTCTCTACTAATTGTCTATTTCTCATGGCACACCCAAAGGAAACAGATTTCAGCCCACAGCAAGATGCTTGAAAGAATGGAAACAACAGAACCAACACAAATCTATTTTTAACAGGAAGTAAAATACTGGAGCAAAGGAAGAGCAGCTCATTGGATGCATTTTAGGTAAGCAGGTGTGTGTCAAAGATCTAGTTAGGCAAAGCACTTAAACAAGTACTAAAAAAAAAGACCTAATTAAATCTAGTTTTAAGAAAAGTAGAGTGATTTCTCAAAAGATGGTGCTGGAAAGAAGGAAATATTTAGTCAAAGGCAAAACTGGGGAATTGACAGCATATAATGTGTGGAAATTTAAAGAAATCAGTTTAAGTAGATTAAGACCATGTTGCAAAATATTTGAAATAGGAAGATTTGCTAGAACCCTGTTAAAGGATACTGGACATCATTGAAATCCATGTTCATGTAAACAGTGAGATAAAATTAGCCTTGCTTTACATGCAAGCAAGGAACAACAACCCAACAAAAGCTACACACAAGTAAAAAATTTTACTCATCAAAACTTTCTTCATCACAAAGTCCATGTACCATTCTTGAACCTTACTGTATTTAAAAACTTGTGCTTTTTTTAAAATTTATTTTATAGGGTGTAAGTTATGAGTGCAGTTATCATTAGACATTGCTCTTTTTCCCTATGACAACATCTTTGTTATTTTGGAATTTTTGTTTCCACTTGCTTTAAATACATATTTAATCTCTATTAATAGATTCAATCTTTTTTTTCTTTCAATTAACTAATTCAAGTTTAGGTGTTCTAATTATACCAAGTTTTCTATACTGAATTTTTCTTTAGGTACATCTATTACAAAGAATTTTATATTTTTCAGCTGGGGAGACTAATCCTTTCAAATGTTTATTCATTTTATAATAACAAATTTAAAAAAAAATCCAACAAAAACCCAACAAAAAGTTCTTTCGCTTTAATCAGATGTTGGCTGCTGTCAGCCATTAATAATATTGGCTGCTATCAATCATGAATAATATTCACTTCCTCTAGTACTGCATGTCGCCTAACATCAACAGTCTGCTGTTATTACCCATACAAAACTTTAACTAAAATATTTACTTTCTCATTTTATAGGAAAATGACTCCTAGGCATTTTGATAGTGGACTTCACCCAACTGCATTAATACCAAGAAAAAACTAACCATTACTAGAAACACATTAATGTCAGACTAGGAATATAATTATAGTACCATATTAAACGTGGTGTTTTAATCATATTACAAAAGTGTGATATGAAATGCACAGCTTAAATTGATTTCCTGCCAGCATGATTAGAACTTGTTGACTTGCAGGTAAAAGTGCTTTGAGCTAATCTGTCACACATGGATTCCAAACATGGCTTTGACAAGGATCATCTGAGATAAAGTAAAAAATACTTTGCCAAATAATATACTGAGCAATAAAATAAAGAATACTGTTGTGAGAGGAAGTAATCTCTTTACTAATTAGTTCCCACAGCTTCCTAAATTGCATTTGAAGTTCTGTATGTAATTTGCTATTATTCAAAATAATTCGACTAATTATTAAAAATATTTCATCTAATTTAAACACAAGGCTTTTCTTGTATACCTTTAAGACAGACAGAATTAGTCATAATAAATCCCACTTTGTCTCATTGCCTGCCTGAAATATCCTTGAGACTCTCCTTTCCTGCAAGCTAAGTTCTTCCCTCCAAGATGCTGGTCATCCTCACCCTGCCCAGGGTGTGCTTTTCTGGCTGTTGTTGACAATGTGGTTTTGTGTTATTCCTGCTGAGAGACTGATTTCTACTCTACTGCATCTTCCCTTCGTGCATCTCACTCATACCTTTCATTACTTCTCTCTTTCATTGGGTATGACCTGTGTCTGAGTCAAAGGTCTTTCCATGTTCCCCTGGTACCAGTGGCCCTTCAGGTGCCCCGATTGCACCATCTCTTTTCATCTCTGGTTTCCCAAGTGACACTGTCCCAGATCTTTAGCTGACTTCTGTACAGCTGTGCCTCGGACTGCTGCTGCTTTTTGCCATTGTTTGTGAGGGAAGAAATTACCAAGAAGGAAACCACCACCATTATTAATATCTCTTAGCAGTGTTATTTTTCCAAGGACATAATACCCATCAAATCCTTATCAGTTGTTCCTATGAGTTAGTTTTTTGAAGGTTTTTTTGGTGTTTTTCTTTCTTCTCTCATGACAGTAGGGACTGATTCCCCCTCTCCTAAGACAATAAAATATTTTTGATTTTTTCATATTTTACTCCTGTCAGCTGTTCTAATGGTTGTGACAAGCAGAAAGAAGTGAACTAGATCTTTCCTGGTATCATGTTCCTCGCTAGATGCATCTCATTTGCAAGATCTAGTGCTACAAATAGTCTTGAACCATGAACAAACATGGACCTGGTGCTTTACCCACTAACACATCCAAGGCTTGCCGGACTCATACAATGTTTACAACTACATTCCCCTGACTCTTTAGATAACTGTGTGCTCTCCACTGTGCCCCTCATTATAAATTCTAATATGAAGAGCAAACATTTCAGTAGTCACTTTTCAGATTCCATAATTATTTAATTAACACGAATTCAAATTCTTTGTGCACAGCTTCTTCAAAGAACGATACAGCTTAATGTGCAGCTTCTTAACACGTTTACTACAAATATCAATGGCAACCGGTAGCAAACCATTTTTTTAATTAAAGCTTCTGGCTTTTACCGTTTTACGTAATGGCAAAAAAGGAAATTGCTTCATATTTTCAGAAAAGAAAAGACTTTTATAAGAACACCCTCTTCTTTTAAAGAACAACAATGATTTAATCAAATTATTAGCAGTTGAATTTCTATATTTACTACATAATTGTCTTCATAGCCTTGACAGCTTGAAGATGTCATGAGGTAGGAGATTTTCACAACACGTGAAAAGTGTTGGGCTCAAAGCAAAGACAGCTTAGAGGTTTCTTTAGTAATTTCATCCCTGGGCACAGGGCTGGTCCCATTACTCAGAAGGCAGCCAGATCCTGTGAGCATGGCTGGGAACTGCTGTGATTTCTGTGCTGAGAGAAGGTTGCAGGGACAGAAATGGGACATGAAGAAATGGAGCAGAGGTTGCCCTTCAGCACGATTAATCCAATTACTGTGTGTGAACTTAAATACTGAGCTAAGCTCTCAGTTAAATGTATGAAAGCAGGAAGGGGCCACTCCAGTGAGAAGCTGGGTTTCTGGAGAACAGGATCCTCATGCCCCATCCTCAGGATGTGTGTGAGGATGTGTGTGAGACTCAGTCTAAGGTCATTCCTGAGAGTTAGGAGATTGTTCCCACAGAGTAGCTAATAATTGCTGGGTAGGTGGTAAAGATCAGGTGCAACCAAATTAAGAAATCCTTGTACTGCTGTGCTCAGCCAGTGTGTGTGAAGTACGGTGATTTAGATTGATTATTGTAAAAACCAAACCAATCAAACAAACCCTACACTCACACACTGCATTGCCAGAGCAGACCACTCTGGTGATGCAGTGTATCTCCCCTCAGAGTGTGGGAAGCCCAGTCTGTCCACACAGCCAAGAGCAGCTTGTGTGAAATTCCAGGGAATATCAAGCTACTTACTCTGGTTCTGTGAGGGGAGTTGTCTCATTTGGCTCATTTACTGGACTCCCATCTTCATGGTTGGTAATTCTTTCGTCCTCTGTTCTCATTTCCACTATCGGCTCTTTTGATCCATCTTTCCTAAAAAGTATTAAAACAGTCTTAGTCTCTTATCATCACATTAACTACATACATTGCACATAAGGAATTACTAAGATCCCTTCTCTCAAAAGCTGGCGAAAAAAAGGCAGAACTAATTATCAGTGACTAACACCGCCAAGACACATTTAACAGCGTGTTCCCAATTCCTTGAAGTCTTCAAAGCATCCTGTATCCATGGTTACTTCCCTAACTCTGTAAACATGATGAATTAGCATCTCAAAAGAGCATTTTGTTTATGACTAATAATAAGGTGACAGCTTCTTCATGGGAATAGATGTAAACTTCCCTAACCTAGTATAATAACGATAGGACTTGATACCTAGTTATACTTGAACTTTTCTGGCAGTGTTAAAGAGCCATTATGTGAGCATATACACCACAAAAGTGTGCTTTAATCTCCTGAGATTGTGACAACCTCAGCTGCCATTGATGCAAAGAGTCCTTGTGTGGTAAAAATCTAAACCCTTCAGCTTTTGCTGGTAGAAAAAACTGTTTCTATGTTATATTTCCACCATTTTAGGAACAACTCCTAGTCTCTTGTAAGTAAGTAAATGAATAAACATTGTTCTAGTTAGACAATGAATTATAAGGGAGATTGAGCAGTGACTATTGTCATTATGATTTTGTTGGTAACCACAGAATCATAGAATAGTTTGGGTTGGAAAGGATCTTTATAGGTCATCTAGTCCAATGCCCCTGCAATTAGCAGGGACATCTTCAATGAAATCAGGTTCCCCAGAGCTTCATTCAACCTGACCTTAAGTGTTCCCAGCAATGGGATGTCTACCACCCTTCTGGCAACCTGTTCCAGTGTTTCACCGTCCTCATTGTAAAATAGATCTTCCTCAGGTCAAACCTAAATCTACCCTCTTTCTCTTCAAAACTATCATCCCTTGTCTTCATAAAAAGTCTGTCCCCATTTTTTTCATAAAGTCCCTCTAAAAAGGATACATAAAAGTCTTCCTAGAGCCTTTGCTTCTTCAGACTGAGCAGGCCCAGTTATCTCAGTCTGACCTCATAGAGAGGTGCTCCGTCCCTCTGATCATCTTTGTGTCCTCCTCTGGACTCGCTCCAACAAGTCCTTGTCTTTCCTTTACCAAGGACTGCTGAGCTGGATGCAGCACTCCAGGTGAGGTATCACTGGAGTAGAGGGGCAGAATCACCTCTCCTGAACTTCTGGTCGTGCTGCCTTTGATGCAGCCTGGGACACCTTTGGCTTTCTGGGATGTGAGCACATATTGTTGGCTCATGTCCAGCTCTTCATGAACCAGACTCCCCAAGTCCCTCTCTGCAGGGCTGCTCTCAGGAATATGGATATGATATGGAAATATCTGTTCACTGCTACAGAAGTATTAACAATACATACTAATTAACAATACTTACTAAAAGTATTAATTAACTTGCACACAATTTTACTCTCAAAATGCAGACCAGAGGATACCCAAGATATATATACATGTATTTTCAGAAAGAAAACCTCTTTTGATGCAAATAGTTTATTCCTTTATCCTGGAACTGCACTAGCTGTAGTCTACAAACAGAGGGTAGCTGAGTTACAGATGAACAATCACTTTTATATTTAACAGATTATTTTCTGGACTGTGACATTGTAGGGAGCCATCAGACTGCTACAGACCACACCAAAGACCTGGCTAAATTCTTCTCTAATTTATATCTCACATTTTCATATTGTTTCTTCAAGATAATGGGTAAAACAGGCTTTTGCAACAGGAAATATCAGGAAAACTCTACTGTCCTCTGATAGGTATGCTTAAGGAAAATATTTTTAGATTAATAAGAATGTAGCCCAGATACAGAAATTGTGTGGCAAAGAATTAATGGATAGAAGTCAAAAAGATTCTGTCTATTAAAAAAAAACCCAAAACTGCATGTGCTTATTTATCTCTGCAAGTGACATTTAAGATACACAAATGGATACAAAGCTCATTTTGGTAGATGATGCACTTAACTTTCATGGCTACCTCATATCTGGGAAAAGATTAGGGATCTAAGTTGGACTGGTGGAGGGATTGGTAAATTCTGCTTGGCTTGTTGTCTTACAAATATTATTGCATGACAAAAAGTCTAAAAAAGTTGCTATTTGTGACCAGCATTCACATACATTTACAGAAGGTACAAACTGTTTAACATTTCAAATTCTAAAGAAAGGAAAGTGATTTGTAGGGAATCCATTATGTCATGGGTGTCTGTGTGTATGTTACACGCATTGTATCATCAGCATTCATTACATATTGAACATAATTATTTACTATATATATATGTCCTACAATCAAAATGTAACCAAGAACCATATCATAAACCACCCAAAAATCCAGAATGCAAACTGGTATGTTTAAAATGGGGAAATGTCAACATATTTCAGGGAATATTAGGAGCCATGATATAAATTCAAATGATGGCTTTTCAAGTCTGCCCTGAAAGTTTAGCCTGACAGTTTATTAATGCAGAGAACAGGCTAAAATAAGATCTGTCCCAAATATTTTAAGGTCTGACTGACTGAAGACAACTCTGACAAGGAAAAAAATATGATTAAATAACATAGTTGTTCTTGCAAAAGAAGTGCAACAGAAGAATTAATATCAAGAGACCAGCTCAACGCTTTTTTGGGACAGCATGGAATGGCACTTGGTTATAAGATGTTGATAACAAGGTATAAGCTGCTGTCAAGTGACATTTACAACTTTATCTCCCTAAGGTCTTCCCATTCAGGAGGGTCTGTACACCAGTTTATACTTGGCCACACCTTGAATGGGAAAGTAAAACATAAACTGAAGTGCTGTGCTCAATAGGAAAGGACAGCTGAGTCAGAGCCAGAAGCTTCACATCTTGATTCTATTGATCTGGACAGGTTGGCTTCACACGATGGAAAAAACACTCCAAGTCTTTCTCTCACTGTCATTTATGGAGAATTACGAAACAGCTATTTTATGGCATAACTTCTATATAGAAGCATTATTTGATAGAAATACTCTGTGTTCCCTCATAACTAGTTTTGCTCTGTGGAGCTGTCTCTGAAAGGGAACCTCTTTTAAGAAGAACCCAAACAAGACATGTAGTCAAGTTGCCTAAGATAGACACAGCCTGAAACCAAATAGCCAGAATTAAACCCCAAAAAGATACTTACACCTCCACTACTGGCAATGGAGACACTTGCTCACCTATGAATAATGAGGGCTGCAAGATCTAGTGTGCTCTACATCCGTCTGAAGACGGATGGGATCTCGAAGCTGTAAGGCATGACTATTGGGAGAGGCACATAGGTATTGGACCAGTAAATGTTATTTAAACCACATGCAGACAGCATTCTCACAATTACAGTAAGTTGTCTACCAGATGCCTTTTTTTTCTAGTAAAAAAATGGAACTGTTTAAAATGAAGGACCATAACTAATCTTCTCTCCAGTTTACCTATTGAAAACTCAGTGAATGTCAAGTCTGTAAAGTGTGATTATCTTATGTAATCAGTACTTGAACTGTTTTGCCAGAGATACCACTATCCACTCTAATAATTTAAGAGACCATATTTCACATCAATGATCAGTTCACTCACATTTGTGTGATGGAGTAGTCACTGCAGAAGAGTATTTGTGAGAATCAGCATTATTTCCCACTCCTGTTTAGCAATCATTGACTGTTGCTATGAAGAACAATCACACTCACCACCATTTCACCCACAATCCAACTTGGCACTCCCATTATAAAACAAAACCAAAACAACAAGACCTTTCATTTCTAAAGTCTACAGAGACAAATCAAGATTTTCCATCAAGTGCTATATCTAAGAAGAAAAACTCTCCCGTGGATTTTCTATAATACTGTGTCCTTCACTCCTGGATTTACTGGCATTGTCACAAGCATAGGCTGAGGTTTTGGGTGTTAGCAGCTCAAAGACGGATTAGCAGAAATGGAGTTAACAATGATGTTTCTCATGAACCAAATATGTGTCTGTAACTAGTCCTGAATTACAATTGATTTCCTTTGTGTCAAGCTGGACAAAGAGGTCATCCTAAACTGAGCTACAGTATATTCCTTTTTTGTGTCTCAGCTTTTCTTTTAAAGGCAATAAACAACTCTACACACTACAGAGTACCACTTTTCCAAGTAGTAGAAGCATTTTATTGATTCCCTTTGCGACACCACAAAATGACCACAAAGTTAATATAAGTTGGATGGCCAACATTTTCCAACACACGTGATTAATACTCACAAGTAAGCAGCTTTTCCTTCTTCCAGTTCTTTACTTTTTCCACTTGAACCACTCTTTTTCCCACAGATCCTCCTGGTGATGCACATGAGCAATCCACATTGTCGTACAAAGAAGCAGCTAACATCAGTCACAACCAGGATTAACAAAAGGGCTGCCACTCCCAGGCCAATGACAGCACCAAGTCCAAGACCATTAAAAAGAGTGTCTTGAAGGAAAGAAAATTAACACTTATTAATGACATTAATCCTAAAATAGCATTTTCTAAGCTGTTGGTCAGGAGACTGAAGAATATTTAGGAATGAACTATTCAGAAATTATTGGAAATAAACTGTCCTGATGATTAAGCATATATAGCACCTGATTAAAACCATTAAAAATCATTTCTTCTGCATAATATTTTCCCATTGTCAAAATTCCAATAAGTTCACAAAACATAAATGGCATTATTTAATAACAAATAATATCACATCTTAACATTCCATGACTAAGAGTATCAATCAGCCTAAGGAAATCTTTTTAAATGTTCAACATGAACATTGATATAAGTTGTCATTTTCTACATTTCAAATACAATTAATTAACAGTGGTGCTAAGCAGAATTACTGAAAGGTTTAAGAGAGTGCCAAAACAGTATTTATTCTTGTAATTTTCTGAATTAAACTAGAGTGAAAAGTGACTTAATTCAAGCTATTTAATCTGCAAACAGTTGCACATACTTAGTCTTAAATAATTTAATATGGGGAAAAATATACGTGTCGTCAAATGGTTATAGGGTTAGGACCTTATTTGTTTAGTTTTGTACCTTGAAAATGCAATCATACACATCAAAATAAACATATACCACACCTGATCTTGCTTTCTGTGTTTGAATTATGAAAGCTAATGTTTAGCTAATTTTACTTCATTACAAATCTCGGGAAAAGTATTTTAATGTTTTGCCTCAGTTGATATTCCCGTGACAGCAAAGCTACAAACCCTTTTGAATAGTGTGATACTTGAGAGTCTGTGAACTAAGATGATCCTTATGCAGGAGAGGACTTGTATCTGATCAATAACCAGGGGAAAAAAGCCATCATTAAAGGCTGATGCACCCCGATTCAAGAAGATGCCAAACTAGCTCAGAAATTGGCCAGTGACAATTGCCTGGTGTGAGACTGTGCTGAGCAAACGCCCCAGGGCAGTGGACCTGGGTGTGTTTGCCCACGGGAGCTGAACACCAGCATTGCTTCCCTGGCACTCCCATGCCCTGAAGTGATGCCTGAGATAGCACCAGCCACATTTCCATCTGCAGCTCTGCCTGTTGCCAAAACAAGAGCAAGATTATTCTGACCGGAGATTACTTGAATCCTGTTGTAACAGACACCAAACCATTACATAATGTAACATAATATAAATATTTTAATTGGGTTACTAATATCATCTTCCTCTTCTTTCACTTCCAGCTCCCCTATATGCTATAGATTGTTTTCAGATTAAGCATAGCATTTAAGATTTCATATTTCTGCTTAACTAATTTTAATGATAATATCTTTCCCATTTCAAATATAATTTGAAAGTTATTCTAAATCAACAAATATATATTCTTAGTCTAGTCTTTATTTAGAACTATAAAATGGAAAAGTAAAACCTTTTGCAAAAGGGGAACATTTTACTTCTTAAGCAATCCATTTCATTGTCTATTTTGTGGGTTGTTTTATTACAGAAATCTTCTTCAGAATGTTATTATGCAAGCTAGAATTCAATGTATATATTTACATGGATGGATAAGCAGAAAAACAGACAGATATTATTTCAAAGTTATTTTCCTTTCTTCAGAAAGACTTAAAAAAACACTACATAAATTGTAAAAGTAATGGTGCAGTAATGAAATGATGTATCATTTACGCATTGCCCCATCAACAATGTTCAAAGTTGACATTTTACATTAATTTGTTTTCTTTCCCTTTTTAAACATCAGCGTTCTTACTTAAATATTATAATTTCTGGTACATCTTCCAAAACCTACTTTATCCCCATATCCACCCACCTATTTGGTGACTTCCTTTGTAACCTTCAATAATTTTTGTTTACCAGTCTGAAATGTCAGGAAGATATTTACTAAAATGCTCAAATATTTAAATTGATATAATACCAGTAAATTCTATAGTCAGTTTTAGAGACCTAATACAGTGAATCTCTGTACCTTCTCAACCACCAAACAGAATGTGGAGGAGAAAAATTAGGGTAATTTAATCCATATCTTAAAAGGAGGTTTTTTCTGGTTTAGTTGTAGGAATTTTTTCTTAATGCACTGTTATGAAGTTTTTACTACGAAGGGATACATTTTTCACTGCTGTGAACAGCACTTTTAGTGTCTTTGGAACATTGTGAAATGGCAAGGTTCCCATTATAAGTGATTCAGTGAGAGAAATGTCTACACAGTATTTTCACTAGCAAGTGAAGGAAATGTTTACAGCCGCAATATTGCTCCTTTGTATAATATTTGCCATAGTTGCGGGGGAGACTCTGTTTTTCATTTTTAATCTTCTTGGTATGAGTGAGACATCTGAGACATAAGTGTTTGACTGTTGCATATTTCTCCATCTTTTCATGGTTGATTTCCTCTACATTCAGCATTCCCCATCCTTACTACTGCTCTACCAATCCCAAGTCATATTCTTCCTACCTGAAACTCTTTTGTTCCTGCAGGTTTCTGTTTCATAAATCTGATTTCTTAAAATTGTCAACACTTTTCCAATATTTCTCTCCTTTATATCCCGCACCCCAGTGAGTGACAGGAATGTGGCCAAATGAAGTGGTGGGGTGAGGAGCATGGCTGTGATCAGCCTTCTCACCTGTCTGAGGATCTTATGAATTTCTTCTGAAAACAGGTAGAAACTGGACTGTCTTGTGTTTTAAAATCTATCTGTGTAATGATTTATCTTTAATCTTAATGTAAACATATAAAATCATGTTTTAGAAGTTTTTCTGTGGCTTAATTCTGTTCTTTGTTAAATTTCTTTGATTTTATACTTGCCTATCTGCTCCCACAAAAGTCAGCTGTAAAACTAATCCCAATTACTGTTAAAGCAGATTAAGACCTCTCCTGACTGTTCTCAAAAATCATATCCTAATATATATATAGTTTCAAAACAATGTGAATTATTTTCTTTATATATTATGACATCAACAGAAGTTCTAATTCTGTGACTGGGTGAAAAATTAATGTTATGCTATAAACAGCCTTCCCACCAACTTTGAAAAGCAACATTGTTATCAAAAAGTGTTGCATCAAATTATTATTATTATTACTATTATTATTACTACTGTCATACTAATTATTACATTACAGAAGCAATTTTAAATATTTGGGGTTTTTACAGTTTCCCACCAAATGGAATCTAAATAGTAGTTCTACTTTGTGCTCTTAAATAACAAAGTATTTATGCATTATACACCTTTTTATTTTCCTAGTTGAAAACAAACTTATTTTAAACCATAAAAATTAAATGTTAATGTGAAAGAATTGGTTCCTAGAAATTTTTTTGAAAATGTTTATTGTATACCTAACTTAGTCATCTAACTATAGAGGGCCTTTTAAAACACTGCTTGGGTAAAAAAAATAAAAAAAAGAAAGTATAAGTTTCATAGTTCTGAATGAGTTTTAATTAGAATTTGTCAAAAATATGCTAAATTTAAAATGATATGGTTTTGTTATACAGACTGTGGCATAAATAATGTAATACCTTGCTATGATGATGAAGGAAACTGACAACTTTAAAGACAATTTTTTCATCCACTCTTTCAAATAAGTGCTCATCAATGAATACTTATGGAAATAAGATTAAAAACCTTCAGAAATGAAAAAAATAAAAAAAAGCCTGAAGCAAGTTTCTACAAATGTCATTGAGAGTTTTGGCAATTTTCAAGTTCTCTCTTATTGAATAAGTTATATTTCTAGCGATATCTCATAAGATAATTGAACATTTTTGCAGAAATCATTATTTGATGAGAAAGAGGAATGAAGAGCTTTGACAAGTAAAACAGAATTTTCCAGTGAAAAGAACTAAGTGAAAAGATAAATTTCCTGGACTCTCAAACATAAGTTCGGACTAAATTCCTTTAAGAGTTCTGCATCAGATACTCTATGGGAAGCAGGTCAAAAGGGAGGATCACCATCTATGCATGTGTACAGAATCAGAGAATGGTTTGGGTTGGAAGGGACCTTAAAGACCATGTAGTTACAAATCCCCTGCCATGGGCAGGGACACCTTGCACTATCTCGGGTTGCTCAGAGCCCCATCCAACCTGGCCTTGAACACTTCCAGGGATGGGGCATCCAGAGCTTCTCTGGGAAACCTGTGCCAGTTACAGGTATGCTTTATACATGGCAAACTAAAACTTTTGCTTCTGCACAGGATCCAAACATGCAACATTGATATATTTGGACCAATGTTACATGAACATAATCCTTTGAGGTGACAGAATTTCTCTGTGCTCTTACAGAATCACATTGTATATATTCAATTACTGGTACAATAACATAATAATCACAAGCTTTATAATAAGTACTCTGCCTGAGCTGGGGGTTTGGATAAGATGCCGTCCAGACGTCCCTTTCAGACTCCATTGATATTATGTTTTGTTGGGAAAAAAAGCAAGTAAACACCTTCCTGAGCATTATTCCCTTTCCTCCTCATTAGCAGGCATGGATTGAAGTTAAGACGAAAGATGGATGATTATCTCTCTGATTAGCTCCCTTTTACAGTTTTCAAGGAAAAAACAGCAATGCTATAAAATATTTTCCTAGCTTATAGGGTGTTGGGGTAGCTGAGCACATCCCGGGACGTTGGTGGAACAGCTCTGCTCTATGAAACCACCCCTTGGAAAGCAAAATGGTCTCTCCCTAGGTTACCTGGATATGTTAATTCTCCTATATTCATTGACCTTAACCTGTTCCCTAACCCTATCCCTCTCTCCTTCTGTATTCCCCCACCCCTCTCTCCACTCCTGTGCCCCCTGCCCTCTGGCCGGTGCCCTATAACAAGGGTTTCACAAGGTCCTTCGGCCTCTTTCACCTCTGGACACCTGCGGAATAAAGTGTCTTCAGAATTCCACGCGATTGAGCCCTCTGTTTGAACCCTGGTAACGCACGAGCCATCTATCTGGGGGGAGGTGGATACACACACCAGAACACTGGCTGGGGAAGGACAGGGCTGTCTGCACAGTACCCAGCTGTACTGGCCAGAGTGGTCTTTCAGAGCCTCCAAGACTCTCCTGGTAAAAGCAGAAACTTCCACCCACCCCCACACCCCCCCATCGGTACTGCATTAATAGGGTAACACTTGGTTGCGACCCATGCATGATGCAGAGTTATGATACACGTTTGTCCTTTATTTCAAGTCAATCAGAAGATAAACTGCTCTCAAGCTAAAGAAAAAAAGTGAAAATTATGAATTTGAGGGTGAAATTGAAAATACTGCACTGGGTCATGACAGGAAAAAAAACATTCTTGTTTATCATCTTGAACTACACTTTTGTATTGAAATGTGCCCAGCCATGATGGTTATTTCTGCACTGCCTCTGAATATCATCTTCGATTTTATATCTGACCTGGAACTTTTCCTTGACTCAAAGGTTTACAAAATGCATATACTTATTCAAGACCCCTAAAAAGACAGAAAATATAGGTCCTAATATCTTGTATCCATTGATGAGCACCAAAACCATCATAATGCAGTAGCAAAAAATTAAACAGCTGTACAAGATTTTCTACCAGTTAACAGTAAAAGAGTGACACACCATGACCATTGCTAGAACAATTTCTGCCAAGCTACACATCTGGAGAGAGGAAAAAACCCAAACATATTCACATCTGAAAAATAAGCATATCATGAGCAAAACTACAAAACCAAAGAATTTACCAGAAATATTACAGAATTCCAGACAAGAAATACAACTACAGCACCCAGGTCCATCCCAGACATAAAAATTTATGAAATGTGTATACAATACTATGAGGTGAGTGTCACAGACAGGGTATTACAAATAACCAAAGGATGGTTTTTCATTATATCTGATATCTGTGTTCCACTGTCCTTTAATGCTTTGCATTTCCTTCATTGAAAATGGATACATCTATATTGTGGGACTTGCACAGCTTTGCCACTGCATGCTAAAGTATCTTCCTCTCTCATTTTCCAACAGGACATGTCCAAGAGGGGTTAAACAGAGCTGTTGTGTGCTCCAGCTTCTTTGCCGTGGCTGATCAGGATGCAAGGACTGTGGGACACCCATCAAATGAAGAAGGAACTCTCTTTTGAGTAGTGTGCTAAGGTAGCACACACTCAGCTTTTTTACAGAAATTAGAAGAGAAACCTTATCTTTGCTTTTCACGAGAGCTTCTCATTGCTGAACACTCCTGTTCCTTACTGAGATAAAAATCATGGCAGAGAAAATGAAGAACCAGTGATCCCTCCTCCCTACCCAAAGAAACTCCAATACTTTGGCTGCCACATCCAGAGCTGCATGACCTGTTTTTAGCAAGTTATATCAATAAAACTTGGCTTTTTAGCCAGGTAAGTGCCCAGAAGCATCATGTCTTCCTTCAAATGAAACAAATCATTAAATTTGCAACATCAACTTGCAAGGAATCATTAGGATTCTATGCAACATTTAGTGGGGGATTGTTTGATGCAAGAGAATGTGACAGTAAGGAGCATTACTTTCTGTCCCATCCCTTAATACAAAAAGATGCTAACAGGGTATAATCGACAGTAATTGTAATGCTTTTTCTTCCTCGGTGATTTTTCCTATAACTCTCTGCTAGGACAGATACTGCTGAAGGGCAGTGGACAAACACATGGATGTGTGCTCTGTGCTGCACGACTAAGTAATGTGTTCTGACAGATACACTTGCCACGCAGCTTTGAAAAATAAGAAGACAGTACTACCGGCTTCCTCTAACTTTCTTCCACTCATAAGATCTTCATTTTTGCCCATCTCTGATGAAATCTGAGCTGGAGTGAGTCAGGGGAGCCTGTGGTGCCACCGGGACTATCAGTTATACAGATGTGAGCTGCTGAAATAAGTGTGCCTAAAATGTTGTACTTTTCTGATGCTTATCTGAGTGCAGAAGTTTTTCTTCATTATGGCTGAGATCCTTTTGCCAACAAGTTGTCTGAGATGGATTTTTTCCTTTAAATTTTACAGGAAAATGTCTTGTATTATGACTCTCTCAGGATACTGAGTAAGCAGGACTTGAGTTCTCATTTACTCTAATGGCCCTTTACAACATTTTTCATAGGAAGGTGTCTTAATAGACATAAATGCAATAACTAAATCAAATAAATGTAATGTAAATAGCAGCTCAAGTGTTTCTGGCAACAGTGTCTTGTCCGTGGCCATTGAGGGATAACGTGGGAAAGAAAAGGAAAAAAAAAAAGCTTTCTTTACTAGAAAAAGCATGCTGTGCTGTGAAAATATTCTCTGGACTTGTAATTTACTATCTTTTTAAGTGAAGTTTAAAAAAAAAAAAAAGATGCCTTGCATTATCAAACTATCCCTAAGCAGACTTCAGAAGCATTTCTAATATGCCCAAAGAGTTATCAGGTTAGAGATATAGTTGCTTTTTTCATGTATTTACTCAGTCACCATAGTAAAGGGTATTTTTTTAGCATTGTCTCCTTCTATGGGAAGCCCCAGAAAAATGCAGGCAGAGAGATCCCAGTCCTCCTGTGCCTTGAGAGGGGAAGGCTGCACTGTGGGGTTTATGGCATCAGCACTGCACCCAGGTTTTCAATAGCCTTGGGGAAAAAAGTTTCTGTGTCCCAGTTTCCTCCACTCAAAGCAGATTTATTGAACGTGTCTCTTGGAGGAGTTTCTATGAACCTCTGCAGATTAATTAAGATTGATGGGAGTATCAGAACATACACTTATCTATGGTTTCAGTACTGCTATTACATAAAAGGATAAATTATTTTAATTGCTTCATTTAGAAGATTTCAAAATCAAGCTGTGCACGTACCACAGAGACATGAGATATTTTTGCATCTTTATAGTGCATGACAACTCCAAGCAGAGTACTGTAGCCAGGAAATCTGAAAAAGAGTCAAACTATCCTGGGATTGTATTTAGATGGAGAAAATATTTCAGGTTTGCCAGCATTTTCTTTGAGATGCATGTAAATTCAAACACAACAGTTTTGAGAAGTAATACTTGGAATAGTATTTTAAATGTATAATTATTTTATAGCATTAGCTACAAAAAGAACAGTTTAATATTATAAGTGCTGCCAGCGTATGGTGAATGTTTTTACTTGAAAATGTTAGACTGCTACAACTGCAACTTCCAGCAGAGTCCTGCTTGGTAGGGTATAGCTTTCCCAGTATTAAAACATCTGCCTTTGGGGATACAACTTCAATCAGGCAGATTAAATCAGAATGGATCAAGCTCAGGCTGCATATTTATACAGACATTGCACATACTTGCTCCATTAGTGCAGCAGCATGGCAGCCACCTAATATGAACCAAACTTAAAATTCAGGAATTCTAATTTTAGTGACTTTGATGTTTGTGGTGGTATGGGTTTGGTTCTTTTTTTGGTTTTTTTTTTTCAGTTGGTTTGGGTTTGGGTTGTGTTGTTTTTTTAATATTCACTATAGAAAAAAATCCAGATACAATGCTAAAAAATCTCTTCAAATACAAAATACATCATGTAGATAGTACAAGAAAAATGAGCATTTATCAGCAATAAAGAAAATACAGATAGAAATGCTTTAAGTCAGTTTTCTTTATTACAAAAATGAAGACAGAAGTTGAGTGAACTAAAATGAACTTGGAACAACAGATGAAAGGCACACAAAATTACATACATTTCTTGACATTGTGTTTGGAAAGGTGCTGAGGGACATCACAGTTACACCATGCACACATTCTTCAGCGCAAAAGCAGAGATGACAAGTGCTGCATGCATGAAAAAAATCAGTGGAGCAAAATGGTAGTGAATTATGAACAAGATAAAAATAAGTAATGTTTCACAAATTAAAATTAACTACTTTAAATCCAGATTTTTTTCCTTGCCTTTCACACTGTTTTTGAAAACAGAAACTTACAGATGTTGCATTATATCCAATATTTTTCACAGAATTAGTTTTTAGTACATTGTATGTATTTTTATTCATAATTCTGTTGGAAACATACATTGAACAAGATTTACTTTGCTTCTATTATGGGCACTTAATAGATGCATTAAAATTAAAGTTTTATGAAAATAAAATATGCACTGGAAATTGCCTCTACAAAAATGTTAAACATGTAAAATAAGTACAGAGAACTGTTAATAAGAATATCATATAACATAATGGTACTATGGTGGCAAGAATTACTACTGGAGTTCTTTGGGACTTAAGAATGTATAATAAATGGACAAAAATGGATAGTCCTACCTCAGTTTCTTGCTCTAGTTGTAAAATATCTAAACTTAGCATAGCTCTCAAGTGTACAGCTTACATACAGCTACTGTTTCTAAACAGGCAAAGTTGGTTGATCTCTACACTTGATATTTGATGCCATCAGCTTTATATTAAGATGGCATTGACATTAAAGGAAAAAGGAAACTTTCCATCACTTATACATTATGTCTGATAAATATGTAGCAATGGAAAACTGAATATTCCTTATGTCCCTGAAGAAAATGAATGGATGAAGTAAATGTGATAAGCATAAATGAGCTCTAATTCAGTGATGCCTTTATAGACCCCAGAAACTACATTTATATAATATTCAATTTACTTCCTAAAAGTAATTTTTTTTTTCCTTTGCTCCTAAAATTCCTGAAAAAATGAACAATCAGAAATCATCAACATACTGGGTAATAGGTAGAGAATTGGCAACTATTAGCACAATCAAAAATTGTATACAAATCTCTATTATGTCTTTTAAAAAAATAAAACTGGTTTTTCAGACTTAATTAGTTAACTTCACATTTTCACACACATTTGAGTGGTACCTCTCCAGGTTTCCATGATGGAAAGAGAATACGTGGTAAGACCCTGAAAACTGACTGAATATTGGTCATAAGGTTATGTGTGTAATTAAATCACTATATCTCGTTATATTTTAAATAACTATTGTTCACATGCATATCATATTTTTTGCATCAGTGCTTGGCCTTATACTTTCACAACAAAATTAAATGCAATGTTATTTTGTTGTTTGGTGATAGCATGCTTTGTACAACTCTTAAAACCACTCAGAAGTTATATTTTATTTCAAACTTATGCAATATATGTGTCTATTTCTGGGCAATATTTTTCTTATTTAGAGAGACAGCAATTTATATTCTAATAACCCTACAGCAGTAAATAAAGGATTGCATTTGAAGTTGCATTAGGTAAATACTTTGATTTGTGAACAATTTGTAAATGTTAGGAACCTGTCAAAACTCTGGAAAGAAGAAAGATAACAAAATCTGATTAGGGAAGAAGCCAGCCTTAGACTCTAAAAGTTGTAAATCAGAACATTTTAAAAATACTATTCCTTAGAGATATACTGCTGTATCACAGAATAATCATTACCCTTTTTAAGTTTCTGTGCCACCAATTTGGATTTAAGGCATAAGTTCAACACAGAATATTTTAGGACTTCAGTCTTAGAGACAGCTTAATATTAGCATTTCAAAATATGTGACAATGTTAAAAAAATGGTAACATTTTACACTGTCAGTCATAAGACCTAAAATCCCTTTTACAATTACAACATTTAAAGGAACAAATTTACTTATCTAACATTTAAATACTAATGTCAGCAGTATATTGAATTCAATTTGTGAAGACACATTTATCATTTTAATAGAGTTTAAATTACAATTTTAAGCTGTTCAGTCTATATCTATGAATTATAATTTAATTTAAAAATGTCTCTGTTAATTTTTTCCTCATTCTTGTCTGTAAGAAGCCAAGATTTCAAAATCTTCTGTATATTCCCACAGATTGTACAAAATACTGTGAAATAATCTCACTCTCATTGTTTTTAAAGATACAATTATGAAGTACTCATATAGAGAACTACAAACAAAGCTGTATTAGTTATTCATCTGAGGAGATATATGACAACCCAAGGACATGATTCTCTTCCACTTTTTTTTTTTTCTCATTACAGAGGTTTTGGGTCACTGCCCAGAACTGCCTGGCTCTGCAGTCACATAATCCCTATAATATTGGCTTAACTCATCCTCTTTGGAATTTGATGGGAAGAGGAGGGCCAAGAGAAAAGGATCACATTCAAAGTACTTGATATACAAAGTGCAGAATAATTTAAATTGGAGCAGACCTAAAATTTCTCGCACTTAATAGAGGAAATTTATGTAGTTTCCAGCCGAAGCTGCTATCGGTTGGAAAAAAAGATAAGTGATCCAAATTTGTCTTTTTATCCCACTGGCATTGTGACACTGAGGATAAAAGCCAACTTGCCATTTATAATGTATATTTAGCTTCTAAAATTTCTCAAGGCTTTTCATTATCGTCTTCACAGTATGTTTGGAGAGTTCACAGTCGATCAGTCTCTGTGCCCTAATTCCTATCTTGTCTTCTTATATACTTATCTACAATGTTAGAATGACTTGCTAAGATAATACATTTATAGCTCATATAGAGCTCTTCAAACGTCAACCAGAGCAGAAAAATGATATGGGAATTTTCATTTTTCTTTTTTTATTCATACCTGTAATATTGTCCTGTCTTGCTTTATTAAAAAAAAAAAAAAAAGTAAGAACAGTGACAAGTACGTGGAAGGCGAAAATATGTTAGAAAACATTTAGTAGAATAACATTAAGGTTCGAATTTTAGAAAATTAGGAAAATGCTACAAAATAAGGAAATACTGGGATCAGACCATCTGTGCAAATTTATAAGACCCTATTTTATTTTTCACTTTATGATAGACAATGCAAGTGTTACTCAAGGTTCTCTAATCCAGTGGTGGGTGCTTATTAGTTTTGATTGGATCTCCAGTTTGGTTTCTTTCCTGTCCTGAACAGCAGCTGTGTGTCCACAAGAGAAGATTCTGTTCCCTCATGTGCATGAAGCGCCTGTCTTACAATGGGATCAGAATGCAAAGGGGATGTGACTGCAAAGAGGAGCCCCTAGAAAGAATTTGTTGCTCCCTGGACCAAAAGGGAGTCCCAGTGTTTGTGCACCACTGAGCTCCTGCAGACAGATAAAGATCTCCCAGCAGCAGTTTGTAGTGTGCTTGTGCTGTGGGTTTCTTTCCCCCTTAGCATCTCCTACACCACCTACTTACTAAATGTTAGCCAAACATCAGTTCTTTGATGGTAAGTAGAGCTATCCTTGCAGTTCTTTGTTTGGTTACCACAGAAAGCAGTAGTGACAATAGTGACAACAACAAACATTTTCACTATCTGGATTTTAGAAATGGTAAGAGAAAAAAAAAAATAAAACCTCTTGCAAAAGTTCCTGCCCAAGGTGATCCTTTCACTAAAAATAAATTCAGCATTATCAATAGCACTTCTCCAAGTTACACTCAATTGAAAATATGCTCTCAGATCTCAAATATTTTGGTAACTTATGTGTAGCTAGTAATTCCAAATCCACCATGACAGAGTTGAAATGAAAAGTTTCATTAAACATATTATCTAGCTTTCATTAATTACTGTCTCTTGGTTCAATAAGCACTTAATAATTTAAAAAATAAATAGTTTATATTGGAAGAATAACACCTATATAACTAAATTACAAAGTCAATATATATATTCACATTGTTTGTGCATGGAAAAATGGGCTTTCACCTGACTGACCCTAAATAGGAATCCAAAGTTTCAACTCCTACAAAATTAGAAGAGAAAATGTCTTTACCATACTATGCCAGGCACTTGTCAATGTAATTAATTTCAAAGTCATGTAATGACATTAAGTTGAAGTGACAGAACATAGAGGCAAAGGCCATGGATGGAAGAGGGGCTCGATTTTACACAGGAAAGATTTTCTGCAGATCACAATGAAACCAATGTCTTTTAGACAGCAATCTTTTTAAGTCCAGGTACTTCATTACACTAAACATGTGAATTATTTGAAAAAGTTTGTGTGTCAATAAATTAGTCTGTAGACTTACACATCTGCATTCTGAAGACATCTTACTTGTGACATAATTCAGTTTTCTAAAATGACTGTTACCTGGTTTAGATGAGAAGTTTTATTAATGATGTTGTAAAGACTTCTAAAAATATTTTGAAACTGGCAAAAATCATCATAATCAATATTTCTTAGAAATAAGAAAAACGCTTAACTGAGTGAAGATATACAGATACTTAAATCTGACAAATTAATTTCCAAGTTAACCCCCAAAAGGTATGAACTATAAGGAGGAAAAAAATGAACATATACAGTTAATTTATCATATTTGTTATATTTAGTAACAATTTCAAGGGAATGGTCTTAAAATAAATATTTAATTCTACCTTAACTTTAAAGTGCATTGCTTTCTTGGGTTATTCTGTATGCAACAGAGAAATGAACCATAAATTTAGACAACCACATAAATTTCAAAATGAAATATATGCAATAAAATAGCTATGTGGACTCTTACTAAATAAAATCTTTTTCCTGAGGTTTTGTACACACTGCTGCAGAGCTCATAAGCCATGCTTTTAATGTGTAAAATAGGAAAAAATGCCTTTTCCATTTTTACTACAGGTCAAAATTGAACCCCTAGAGCTTCCAAGTCCAACAGATGCCATGAAATGAAATGTGGCACCTTTGCAATTACAAGAAGTGACTGATGGGCAGGGACCTATTTTATGTGCTGAGGCATGGCAGTGGAGAGGCACAGAAAAGTATTTGAAATTAAACATTACCAAATAAAACAATTCCTTAAAAATTGGTTAGGGAAGACATGCTTGTTAAAATCCATTAGAAAGTACAAAACATGTCTATATTCACAGAACCATAGAATGGACCTTAAAGATCATCCAACCCTCTGCTGTAGACAGGGACACTTTCCACTAGGCCAGGTTTCTCAGAGCTCCATCCAGCCTGGACTTGAACATTTTTTACTAAGCATAAAGTTTTAAGTACCTTGTGTCGGGAACAAGTACAAGGAAAACCCTTTGCAAAGGGTTAATGCACAATGAAAATACTCTCCAGAAAGATGAATTGATGGTGTACCTGGAAAGCCATGTGACTGACAATGGTAAGGTCTCTGCATGGATTTCTTATTATCAAAATCTAGTTGAGAAAATAAAATCAAATCATGTTGATCAAATTCAGTAAGTCAGATTCTCCATGTTCTGTCAGACTGGAGTGTCAAGCATCGTCTGTTGAATTTGTCACAAAGCTCACCAGGTTTCCAAAATGCCAGATGAAGAATTTTGCACACACAGACTGAAGAAATTACACTATTTAGGATCTTGACTAGGAATGGAAACTTTTGAAGAGCTATAGAAAAGTACAAATTTTTTAAGGTCTGCGTTTATTTTCCCACAAATAAAAAATTAAGAGAGATAGGAAGAATACATATTGCTTGTCTTATCAACAGTATAAAAACATGCACCAGAAACTTATGACTATAATGAGAGAGAAAACAGCAGCATTCAGCTGCAGGGTCTGGCCTCCATTTTCACGTCTAGTAGCTTCACAGCATCTATCTGTGTGGATAAGAATTGTTATAGAAAATCAAGAGTGTGAAAAAGAAGCAAATTTTAGGAAAAAAAGTGGAAAAGTTGAGACATCATGAAAAAGAAAGTATTGAAAGGAAAAAAAAGTGACAGTGGGAAAGAAAAAAGAGAAAAAAAATTAATATTTGCATTGGGCCAAAGACAGTCACTTGAAAGACATTACTTTAACAGAAACATCAAATTATGATTAAAGCATAGATGGAAAGGCAACCACTGAAGTATCCCAGCCAAACCTGTATAATAGAGTACTAAAACTGTGGAAAAAGTGTACCTCCATAGCAGCAATGTGGTCCTCCATAGCAGTGGCAAACTGTTTGGGCTAATTTTAAAACAATTTATTTAAGTGCTTAACCTGAAGCATCTTTCTTGCTTCCCCTTGAGACAGTTCAGGCAAGCCAAATGTAAATACAATTTTGTATGTGACTTTTATGTTGGAGGTACTCGGGATGCATAAAACTGCCATGTAACACCTATCAGAAATAGTGACTATTGACTATGTACAGCAAGGAGTATTTAAAACAAGGAGAAACACCAGCCCATAGGCTGAAAGGAGAACTAGAACTCTGTCAATAATTACACAAAGAAGGTTCCAATCACACACAAGAAGAGACAAACTTGTTTATCTCTTTCTCTTTGCTAATGGTTTTATCTTGTTCCTGAATTATCATAGGAGTCCACAATGGGCCACTGTGAAAACTGGCTTCAATAATATGGACACAGGTCCAATTAAAATATGAATGACTCATGCAATTAGCACATACAGCTGGGTAATTAGATATTGACTTTAATACTGGGGTGGGAACAAAGTATCTTAGACATTCACATCCTCACAGTATGTCTTGTTACAATTACAAAGTTTGAATATATTTTATACACATATTTATATTGAAGGTTCACTCTTGGCAAATAATACAGTCAAAATTATGCAATATATAGTGTATTGACTAAATTTTTTTCCAGCTACAGTGACACAATAATTATATTGATAATGACTACTATCAGTGTCAAACTAATATTTTGAGAGAGGCGTCAAAACAAAAAGTAGAAAACCTTGTGCATTATAAGCAACAACCTTGGTTAAATCTTTACTTTAAAACTGATTTAAGAAATTGTAATGGAAGCAGATGAAAACTATAAACCTAAATATAGTTTTGTATGCATAATATTTAACCAATGCATTAACTTCTTATCACACAAATGTCCCTGTTCTTGCACAAATACACATGCTATATCTATCACACATAGAAAACTATCAAGTAGAAAAGGCAGCAATATAAATAAACTAAGAACAATTATGAACAATTATTTCATCCTCATCCATATTTCTACTGTGGTGTTTTCAATGATACATATTGTGTTCAAGCTGTTCAAAATTCACAACGGGTTCTTTTTCTTAAGACTTAAATACTTTGGTCCATATACTGATAGGAAAAAACCCCACAAATCTTGAGCACATTAAACTTTCACATTTACTTTAATAATTCAGTTTTTAAAATATTTTTAGAGGATATACCTAAGCATTTCATCTTTTAATTGGTACTCAGGGTTATTTTAATTATAAAGCATCATAATGCTCACAGTTACCTACAACAAATAATAAGGATTACAGTACCATACTTGTAAAATGTGGCCCTTGCACTTCAACATTCAAAATCTATAGTGATTTTCTTTTCTCCTCATAGCATTCAAAAAGATAAGCAAACTAAAATTCATATGATAGAAAAAAAATCCTTTTGAAGCCGAAATTCTGAGAATACAGACTAATTCTTTGATTATTGCTCTTCTGCTACTCATTGGTAGCTAATGTCTGTGATAGCCATAAGAATTAGATTTTATAAAAAATAGTGTATTTTTTTTTCTATTAACATCTTTGATGGTACAGGTAGTGCAAGCCTTTTTGTCTCTCTCTCTCTCTGATTCATATCAAGTAAGTTCTATCAATTTTAGTGAGGGATTTCTATCCCTTTTCATGCAATAACTTTAGTCTTTGCAGGGAATGGAGTAAATAGCTGGTTTTAGCCTGGAGGAAGAACATACCCTATCACTTTCAACAACGATCACCTCCAGACTTTGATGAGAAATGGCTCTTATTCAGCGAATTCTAGTATTGGTTTGCAAAACAAAACCAAACAGGTTTTATGGGGACGGTTATCTTTCTGAAACTTTACATATTAATTAATCTGATTTGTGTGATTCCTACCAACTTCTTTTCTCAAAGCAGGAGATCTCAAAGATACATTTCATCTCTCTATTCTCTTCAGAAAATAAAATGACAAAATTATTCTTTCATCACAGCAATACCGGCTGAAGAATTTACTTTACACTTTTAGCTCAGGATCATGATCTGAACAAAAGTTAGACAAAAGCCTTCATTTTCAAGTTCTGATTTTGGAATTACAGTATCCTTCAGCCTATGAGAAAATGAGTCAGGTAAGTTCACAAGGATAATGCTGCAGTCCTTCCTTGCCTGGGAATATGATCAGAGCTCCAAGAAGACTGACATCCCACAGGCTTTCCTTTTTGACTCCTGCATTTTGTTCTTCATTTTAGATTTAGCTAACACCCTAACTAGTCAGATCTGTAGAGACAGACTGAGAAATCCTGTAATGCACAAAGTCATACAAAAGAGATACTAATTATCGACTTAAAATTTCAGATCCATGGAATGGAAATTTTACCTGAGAAAATCTTTCAAACTTCTTCTGTGTTTTTCTTTTTCATTTGTGGTTTAAATTTACTGCTGCTATCCAAGTTGGTGTAAGGATCAAGGGTCAGAAAGTTTTAACTTTTCCAAATCATTCCAATTGTTAGAAGTGTGTGAGGGTTTAATATAATATTTTGCCTACTGTAATACAGAGAATTTCATTTCTATTCTCAGATAACACCTTATTAAAAATTACAGGAATGTTTTAATTTTGAAGCCTCCATTCTCTGACAAATTTAATGAAATTGTCAAGTATATTCAAAAGTTATCAGAAGCCACAAACTGATGGATGTTTGTGCATGCACACATACACACAGACACACACACCTACACATATGGAAAGGTAGTGTAGTTACAAACCCTAGGCTTAAAATCAGGCCAATTTTGAAAATTCTACAGTCTTTTTATGGAGATTTAAACAGGCAATTTGTAAGCCACAAGTAATGACATTTGGCCCTGTCTCAAGTAGCTACTGGCAGCCTTTCTAGCTTTTTCTATGGAAAGAGAATACGAAAGAAGACTAGAAGTCCCCACAGTTCTCCTGATTTAACTTTTAATGATGAAACATAACTTTTCCTGGAATTAAGAATAGGTACCAGAAGCCAAATCAGGGATCAATAGGGGTTTCAATCCTGTTCAACATCATCAACGATGTGGATGATGGGGAACAGAGTACCCTCAGCAACTTTTCTGATGACACACATCTCTGAGGAGTGGCTGGTAAACCAGATGGTTTTGTTGCCACCCAGAGGGACCTCGACAGGCTGCAGAAATGGGCTGACAGGATCATCAGAAAGTTCAACAGGAGGAAGTGCAAACCTCTGCCCCTGGGAAAGAGCAGTCCTGGTCACCAGTTCATGGCTAAGGGCCACCCAGCTGAAAAGCAGCTTTGTAGGAAAGGCCCTGGGGGTCCTGTTGGACATCAAGTTTAACAAGAGGCAGCAATGTGCTCTCAAGGCAAGAAAGGTTAATGGAAATGACAGCAGAGGCCTTGGTCATGCAAGCCTGCTTTCATGTGATACGCTGACCGTGAGGCTTGGATGTAATCACACAAAATCTGATTTCAAATAGGTTTGAAATGACTTAAAATCTAGGGAAAATGCTTCAAAAGACACAGTAGCCATTCAGTTTGGAAGTTTGCCCTTAGGAATGGTCAGTCAAAAAATGCCACATACTTTTGTGGTGGAGAACAGAACATGAATGAGGAAGGTGGCTTTTTGGCTTCTCTTAGTGGATGCATGGTCAGGTGCGAGTCAACCCTTCAGAGAAAGGAGACTATTCCCTTCAGAGCCAGCGAAACTGCACCCCAGGGCACCCATGCAGCACATGCCTTGAAGGGATGTAAGAGAGAGGCTGCAGCTAGGGAGTCTGCTCTGTGATAGCAAGAGCTGACAGAAACAAAAACCTACCCCAGCTACACAGATGGGCTCATATAGCATTTATTTCTATCCCCAAAAACTCACCTAATTGCTTGAGTGAGAGCAAAATTTAAGGAAAATATTTGTCCTGAAACGAAATTGTGAGCATCAGGGAAACTTGTTTCTGTTTTGCTGTGCTCAGTAAATTAATAATTAGTAATCCAGAATTTCTGGATGAAAAAACTTTATTTTAGCCTCTATTCTAACAAAGCACTGTCCATATAGCTCAAAAGCTCTAGTAATACATCATAAAATGTATATACATAAATGCAAACCCAAATATGTACACACATAACTGAAACAGTGATAAGAGCTACTTTTATTTTTCATTCACGTCAAGACCACTGCAGATCCTGTTGTATTTTTGTAAAAACTACTGAGAAAAATCATGTTTCACATGGTAAGTATCATCTTTGCTGCTGGTGGTGATGAGAGAAAATACTGGTTTTTTGCCTTCCACTATATGATTTAAAGTGTGGTGATACAGGTGCATGGAAAAAAAAATAAATGAGATGTTCAAGGGATTAAAACATTTCCAGGCATGGAAATGAAAAATTACTCTCACAGTTCATGCAGTAATGGAAACAAAAAAAGAACCCTCAAACAACCAATATCACAAACTGAGAAAAATGGATCTAAGAGGTTCTTGTTATCCCCAAATGTTTTTTTTTTCATTTTCCCACTGTTGCACCAAGTTATCAACTTCTAGTGAAGAAGAAAAAAACTGTGATAAAACACAAATTGCAACCATTTTAAATATATCTACTGGCCTTTCAAGGTAATGGCACTGACTGGATAAAATCCTTTGGAAGATGGCAGCTGTATAAATCTGCTGCTAATTTCTGAAAACATATTTAACACTTGCAGAAAGTATCCTTTTTAGCACCTTCCACTTCATATTCTTTTAAGATTTAGTATAAACCCGTACATGTGCTTTTAGGTTGCAACAGTAATGGTCCAGAATGACAACATATTTGGACACTTTTGTACCAGCTGTGGGGTACAAGACAGGATCTCTGTCTTTTCCCTGTAGAGAAACAGTGAAAGGGCCCACACAAACGGGCTGTCCAGTCAGCTCTGGGAGCTAATGGACTTTCACTGTTCCCAGGGGTTTTTATGGTTGCAGAAGGTTAGTCCATGCTCTCCTAACATGGATAAAGATCTACAGCAAACAGGTCCTTTGAGAATCCCACAGGACTAGAAGCTTAACAGCATAGAGAAGCCAGAAGAAAATTCTCTAAAACATTACAAATCAGCACTAAAAGTGTGATAAATACATCACTCAGAGGCAAACACACTGAGGTTAGAGTTGTACCTGCCTGCAAGTATTTCCAACTGACATCCGCAGTGAGATTTTGGAACATGTAAAATACTACATTTAAGACTGTGCCACTCTTTCTTCCAGCATGATTCAAAAATACATGTTCATATGCCTAAGTGAAATGTGAAATACAGATATAGAATTGTGACCACAAAAAATAACACAAAAAAGTAGGAAGGAAAATGGTGTGTGTGTATATATAAATATAGATATAAAATATTCACTAATATACATGTGTATATGCATATATGAATAAGTTTATGCATACACTTATTTAAAGCAAAATGTTTTAAGAAGGTTTGCTGAGTATTTCTCAAAGTCAGTGCAAGTTTCCATTGATAAAACCCTCAGAGAACTGGAAAACTTTTATTAAAAGGATTACAAATTCTGAGGAACTAATCATAAATGTGAGTGACTCAGTGAATGGAGACTGTATTACAGGCCTCGGAACAGACATTATGAAATAAAGTAGATGGACAGCTGGAGGCTGCTGAGGCCATCCATGTGAAAATTTAAAGGAATGTCTGTCTCATTTATGCACCTCCCTGATGCCAGAGAGCAGTTTGCAGTCTCAAGCTCCTTCCCAGACCTAAGACTATTACTGGAAGATCATCATACTGTATTATCCTGGAATGTGACTTGCAGCCAGGAGCTGGTACTAGCACACTTCCCTAGGATGCAGAAACTGTGGATTCAGTGCCTATGGGGAGTTGTATATTCACATAAGTAGAGTTTTGGCTTCCAGTTCCTGTCCGCAGGGATTACTACTTCTGCCTTATACCCAATGGCTTTTGAAAGCACGAACAAGCTCCTTCTGCAGCGCTTGGAAGCAAAGTTTTATTTCTTTTGACAACTCCTATTTCCCTGCTAAGCACCCACTGAAGGACAACCAACATATCCTTGTCTCAATCTCCCTTCAGTTCTCTGATTTATTGCATTAGCTTGCACACACTTCAACAGGATATTATGTTATATATAGTTAACCAACAAGATACTTAGCGGATTCCAAAATTCTCTTGGGATAAGTAATATTCATGAGCTTGTATACACAGGGTCTACAAATTTATTTCTATTTAAATTTAGAGCCAGACATAAACATGCAGTTCAGATGAAGTGCCACAAATTTGGGCAAATACAGATGAAAACCTTCAGGAGTCTTAGAGGCTTTTCTAATAATTACATTAATAATATGAAAGGGAACCTCAGTTACTGTAGCTACTAAGTGAGCACAGGCAAAATGACACAGATTTCATTCAAAAGTCTACCCCATTTCATTTTTGTTGCCTATGTTCTTTTTCAAACTCCTCTGTAGATGCCTAGCTGTAAATACCTAAGCCTCAAACAAATAGTGCATCATCAAAGTTAACTGACATCAAAAAGAATATTTCTGATCACACTTAAGCATTTTATACACAAAATCTATCAAGTTTTAATAGATAGCATTCATATTGTTGCAGCATTATGTAGATATGTATATAATATTATATTGTGGTAATAATATGATGCCATTTCAAAACAAGATAATCATGCTGACTCATGAATATGAACATTAATGTTCCACTGATTCTAAATGTCTTTTGACATACTTTTAAAAATTGCCTACAGAATGTTCTTATGATGGGAATTTCACACTCTTTTTCAGGCTTTGCAAAAACAGTTGTCAAGGAAACTAATTAGTTCCACAATCATAATTGCAGTAATGATTCATATAAAGAAGTCTTGAAGTTAAATAATGTAACAGAGTTCTCACAACTACTTAGAGGTTATGGGAGAGCACTGAAAGGAAAAAGCCCCTATAAAAAGCACCTATAAAACTGTTTTCAGAGAAAAATGTTCTATCTTTCTTCTGAAATTAAATTAATTAAGCTGCTTTTTACTTGAATGTCTAGAGACCACCTATGTTATCATTTACAGAGGAAAATTAAGCTTCTCTGTTACAGCAGTTGTGGCAATAATATGGAGTAGTTTATATAACTGTAACAGACTAAAGTTAGATTGCATTGGAAAAGAAGTAAGATTTTTGTTTAAAATACACAAAATTGAAAAATGGTTTATCCTAAGCCTATTCCCTAAGTTAGTTTTACTTATTTTTCTACTTGATGAATATTTTTATTTCCTTGGGACAATAAGTTTTCCTACGCTTCTTTTTCCCTTTTCTTTTTTAATCATGGGAAATTTTATTTCTGAATGATGGCAATCACAAGGCCCTGCCTGTTTAAAAACAAGTACACAGAACCTATTGAGATCCTGAATTACAATCAAGATGCATATCAACTTTAATTCAAATACATAAAACAAATATTTGTACTAGAACTGGATCTGAGTCTATGCATAAACTACAAATGTGTTTTCTTTTCTATATATAAAAGGTAACGATGCATCCAATATTAAAAAAAAGGCTACAGAATATTCAAAAATGTTGCAGAAATCTTGAGACAACTTTCCTGAAAATATATTTGAAGAAAACTCACAATAGACAAGAAAAAAAAATAGCCAGTTATTTCAAAATTTTCTGATGGCATGCTAGTCCATGACTCATTCCAGCTCATTGGCTCTGTTTCAATGCTAGCCAGGAGTTCAGATTGAAATACAGATATTGATATTGTTTACATTCTAATATATTTGCCATTGTATGTATTTGGCAAGGTTTTTGTTGATTCTAATACACCAACAATTTGAACAATGACAGTCAGGAAATAGTATGTTAGAAGATTTAGAACCTGACTTTTCAAGTGGTAATGATGACACTGATCTAATTTGGAAGTTATTATTACAGATAGCAGTTCATAATTTTAATTAAAAGTTTGAAACCTCTTCCTCATAACATTCACTTTATACAAATTAAAATTACTCATAATGGTTTAGGAATTACCTTATTATAGGTTTGTTGTTAACTACATAATTTTGCACTGTTGCATCAAAATAAAGCCTTATATTCAGAAGCATTAAAACCCATACACTCACTCCTAACTAAAATGCAGTTTTTCTTAAATGGAATTTCAAACCTTACTATTTACACACTTAAAAATATGAACAAAATTTCTATAGATTTCAAATTTTGTAAATCAACCTCATAGAAGACTGTTTGGTCACCATGTTAGGGTGAATCATTCACAGCATCTAAACAAGACTATTTGAAGTCTTAACCTCATCAGATACTAAAATAAATTCCTTTATTACATGTGTAGCTCAAAGCACATGTAGAGATGGGACTGAAATCAAGAATTCTAGCAAATAACTGGATAACCAGACAATAGGCAGCACAAGGCAATTTAAAAAGTAGGTTTATCTTGAATACTGTATTTCTTGTTAAGTGTCACCAACTGGGTTGAATGTTCCGTCTATACTTAAAAATTACTTTGTTACTACGAGAAAAGAGTCCCATTTCTACAACACAGGGTCCCATTTAAGGGTCCTGAAACAAATTTTGGCTGATAATAAAGTCTAGGGTCCCATGTTTTTTGAGTTCAAGGCTTCAATTACCTTATGCTCAACTACACACAGTGTACTATGAGTTGGAAATAATTTATAGAGAGAAAACATGATGAAATTAACTTACCTGTAATAATGTTGGGTTTTGGTGGCATGCTGAATTCATACAATGTTGGTTCAGAATAACCCAGTCTGTTGGCAGCTGTAATTTGTACTTCATAACCCATGGTCCATTGAAGATGCTCTAAGATGATGTGGTCTCTACTACCCTGTACTTTTTTCTCTAGCCATTGGTCTTCCTTATCTTTCTGTAAAGATGAAAATATTGGTTTCAATTCTCCCAAACACTTGTATTATTTGTCTAAAGTCTCTATCTCCATGATGCACAAAAATATGGGGTTTCCTTTACAGAGGTTACAAACATTGAAATAATCTAATTTTGGAGTTCTGACTACTCAGGCTTTTTGTAATTTTGACTGCTTCTTATCATGTTTCCACAATGTGGATTTAGAGAATTTTGTGGTCAATCCTTTTAAACTTTTTTAGCTTCAATCTATTCTTTGCTCAAATGCTGTTTTTTATCTTATAAAACAGCAGGCTAATCATTTCTATAATAAAATATTAAGAATAAATAATGTAAGAAGTTTATTTTATGCAGACATTTCAATTATATTTTGATCAATGTTCATTCAAAGAACCTCACCACAAAATGCAGTCTTGAATTGTTCATGAGTCTAACTGCGGTTCTATCATACATTAGTTATTTAATGAAAATATACACTAATTGTAGCAATATAGGAACATTTTGCAAACCAGGTTGCATGCAAGAATATAAACATCATTGAGAAAGTATGAAGCACTATGTCTATGCCTATGAGAGAATACAGGCAAATTTTTAAGATGGTGTTCTAGACAAAAAAGGGATTCTCATAATTTCTCATAGTTCAGCTAATTAAGACATCTATACAAAGGGAACAAATGAGGACTTAGGTTGCAAACTTAATTCTGGCATTTCATAAATCTGGAGTTCTTACCTTCGCAATTGCTCATTTGAGTGCATAATACATTTAATTATTTTTTATACAAGTAGAAATTACACAACTACTAAAAGGTAGAAGGATAAAACAATATATACTGTCAAACAAAAAAGTCATCTTGTTCAAAGGAAAACCAGTAACAGTCAGTAAGAATCCATGCAGTCCTACACTTATGAGACACTGAGGTACAATAACATGGCAAAAAGTATGTCTTGACAGACAAATCCTGGCCATCCAACCCATACAGTAATCAGTGGGTATAAATCATATGGGAAAATTTAAAGCCAAACAAACTTATAATACCTGGAAGTATAACTTTTTAGGTGCACACTACTCAGCAGCTTATGTTTAGGCTCTTTGCTGAAGCATCTTGCTCTTCGCTGACACAGGTTTCAGAAAAAATAGCATCTAATTTAGAGAGTTCAGGGACCGATCATGTTCCTTATGACTTGCTCTTTTTTTGTCCCCAGTCTTCAGAAAATAGACGACAGACTAAACTCCCTTATGTGCACTGTTGTAATAATTTATTTGTTATCAGCTCTGAGGCTGACAATTTTCCCATACTGATTTCACCTTTTCATAAACTTTCTCACTTTTTCTGCATTAGCATTGGTATTGTCACATGATAGTTCTGACAAAGATTAAAATCCAACAAAACTTGTTTTCAGGAATATTTGCACTCAGGTGAAAGTTCCTACTTGGTGCAGTGACAGACTAATGAAAAACATCAGAATGGTAAGCCTACTGAAAATTATGAAAAAACCTAAATACAGCAGAGTAAAAACAGTTTGCTCGTCATACAGTGAAAATGATATTTTCTGTAATGGATATTTTCCCATATCCAGATGGATACTTTCTATTGCAATCACCTGACTTTACCCTGAATGAATCCACTTACATTGTCACTATACTGAACTCCTTTCACAAAATATATTTTTGCATAGCACTGCTGATGTTACTGTTTTGGTTTTTTCCTTTTTCTTTTATATATTCTCTGTATCCTTTACACATATATTTGTAACTTTGGCGCTTCTTATTGTAACTTAACTTCAGTATTTTCCTAGGCAGGAAGACAAAACAAATTCCAGGGCTCCTATCCTATCTTGGTTCTCCCTGGCTACCAAGGTTGAAAACAGCTCTTCGAGACACATTTTCATAAACAAAGTACAACAAGTACCAAGGGGGGGGACTCCAAAGAAGGGTTGAACCAGAAAGGGGAATTGCATCACCAGTTGTCCTCCTAATTGGTGTTTTTAATCAATTATGCTAATTTCCTAAAACCTATAAAACTGTATGTACCCCTGTGGAGGGTGGGCTTTTGTGGACACTCTTCCATACCTGCCCCTGGAGGCCTCTAAATAAAGATCCACTTTTATATTACCTCCTATACTAAAAACTATCTTGAGTTTCATTTCCAGGTTGGGAAAAAGGCAACACTGAAATAGAAGGAGCTAATACTGAATGCAATATGCATATGAAAATACTCCTTAGTGATATTAGGAATAGCAGTGTTGTGTAGAACCATATTTTAATGGCTGTTTAAATTGGTGAGGTATGGGAGGAGTTAGAAAAAACACAGCTAGATTGCAAAGAATATCAACATGAGAGGAATCAGAAGTTCCCTACATGATCTCAGTATTATGCACAGATATCATGTGAATATACTGGAGAATTCCAAAGGGTTTCAGAAACACAGAAGGACAAACAATATGCTGAATTGGAAACTAAAAATTCAGGCTAATACAGTTCCTGCAGGTGAAAAAGAGAGTAATGCAAATGGAGAGATGACTATATTTTGAAAACAAACTGCAAAAATCTATGTGATGAATAGAATGAGCTTAGAACTTGGAATGAAAACTGTAAATTTCTGTATGGGGCTGCACTTCTGCAGACAGAAGAACAAGTGAAAAGGCAGATGTTCCACGATTTGGTCAGGTGAAAACAATGAATGAGCTGAAATGTAACAGGATACCTGCATATGCTAGGCCAGAGATACCATAAGTTTAGTTGAAACTGAAGCCAACTGGGTGAATTGAGATAAATGAAACAAAGTCCAAGCCCTGAGTGCAAAGATAGAAAACATTTTATGAAGAGTGACAAACACAAGTTAGGAGGAAGAAGAATAAAGTATCTGGAAAGCAAGGTGTATTCTAAACACAAACAGATGAAATCTTTCAGTGTATTGTCTGCTTATGGCTTCTTAAAGCCGGAAAATAAAAACAAAAAAAAAGAAAAGAGCTGTTATTTCAGCTATATTGCATTTTCAAGTACTTTCTCTTAAACAGAGCTCAGTAATGTGTTCACATTTGATTTACTATAAGTGTAGAAATGGAAAAAGAGAGATAAGAACACAAATCATGGGTCTGCCAGGTAAATTTTCCCACAAATCTCCCTGTTTAATATAAGACCCTTTAAATGGTAGCTTAAAGAGCAGAAGAGAGAACCATAAGAGACCACTTTGGACCTTATGAAGTTGTTCTGTTATTAATACTTAAAATTTACAGAAAACTGTACATATGCAGAGTGCTCTACAACAAAAGGAATACAATTTCTAAATTACAAACTAGTTAAATTTGGAGTGTGAGTTAATGTGAATGTCTTCAGTAATCATTAATATCAAGCAACAAATGCACACTTATAGAAACTGTGATGGGATCTGCAACCTCAGAGATTAACCTGTTCCTTTATTTACATCTTATTTTTCATATTATGCAGAAATACTCCTTTACAAAAGCCCACTGATAACCTATCCAGTGACTGACAATTCTGGAGATTTTACTACCCACCTCCATTACTCTTAAGCCTTATATTAACACAAAACAAAATCAACAACAAAATCCCCACATCATTATTTCTTAAATGTCTATATATTGACTTTATATAGTTTTGGCTTCATATTTTTTTCATAATATAAGCATTAGCCAAATTTATTTAAGAGGTGTCTAAGAGCAAGATTTTTAAAACAGCTATAACCTAACCATCTAAATACCCTGACAAAACCAAAACCAAAATTAAAACCGAAACCATCCCTTCCCCAAACAAAAAACCCCACAGAAACAACCAAAAACTAAACAGAGCAGTGTAAAACTCCAGTCTACCTTGACGTGGCTGCTTATCAAAACTGAGGGCACACCTGACAACAGTGGAAGCAAAGCCAACCAACTGTTTAGGCCCCAGTTTACTAGTTTAGAAAATAACATCTCTCTCTTTAAAGGTCATTCTACATTGTATCCAAAATCACCTTCTCTGGGATCTCATGAAAAGTGAGAAAAAAGTGATTAACCCTCTTCAACTCTTCCCTTATTCGCCATCCTCTCTAAACTGTTGAGCTGAAAGCTCAGCTCAAACAGATTTATTATGGTGGTCCTTGTGATAAAAAAATGGGCAGAAAATACTACCCTGACTTGAAAGCTGGCAGAAAAAATATCAAGAAATCCTCACACAAGAAAATCTGGTAGTTTAAATCTGTGATTTTGCAGGAATTAATTACACTAGGTTGGGGATTTCTAGGTCTGGTTAATACGGGTAATAAGGTTCAGGAGCAATACTGAACCAAGCAGAAAACAGCTGATATGTACATGGTGTTAAAATGCACAGAAAGTCTGAGGATCTGGCAGGTAGAGTGGAACCTAGAGATGAGAAAGCATTTATGTGTTTCTTGGTAGGTATCTCAGAGTGGGAGTAATGAGAAATTATCTTTTTTTTTAAATATTCTATATTTATAAAGCTTGTTGTAGAACCCATCACAAAGGAACAAAATTAATATGTCCTCCATCAACACAGATAAAGGAACAGTGAATGTGCTTCAGAGCAAAGCACATAAACTGTCAAACTCTTGTCTGCCAAAATTCAGAGCATTAACAGTAACCGTGTCACAGGTCAAAAAGACATGAACAACTTTTAGGCCTGTAAAAACCAGTCACTTGAGTCAATTTTTCTTGCTTCTACCAAAACGCTTGTAATCATAAAAGAGAGTTATTTTTATTATTCTTTTGTAATTCCAAATATTTACTAAAATTTGTCCTGCCAGGGAAAAACAAAAACAACCCTACTCCCCCCACCACTCTTTTTTTCTAGCTTACTGGTGGCATTCTGTGACCTGGAAGTATAGAAATGCTAAGACCCCTATCCAGAATTTTCTTTTCAACCATGATGAAGTAAGCTTAAGCAGTGTCAACACTGTCCAAAGGCTGCTCTGTAGCCTGCCTTTCTCTTGTCTGCCTGTGCCTGGTCACCTGGCTGCCCTGAGCTGCTGTGACAGCCTCTCCCCTGCACCCCAAGCGCTCCTTCCTCCTGGCCCTCCTTACCTCCTCAACTCTCCTCTCTCAATTTTAATTTGTTACTCTGGTACTTGGTAAATCCCCCAGCAGATAACAGCCATTTACGAATTCAGTACACATTTCCATAATTTGCATGGATAAAGCTTCACATCTGTTGTGAAACACCAGCCCATCATCCTGTGTGCCCCAACCAACTCTGGAAGCACCACAAGAAGGAAGAACCAAAGGGAGGCTTGAGTTTGCCCACATCAAAAAAGATAAAGAGTTCCTATGAGAAGTGTGGTCGGCTGGTCATCTCTGACATCAGACAGGATGCTTCCCTAGAGAGTTCCCATCACTGCTCTTTCCAGCTGATTACTAGGGAACAACTTTCCCTTGTTTTACTCTCTCCCTTCCTATTCTTTCCTAAGGTAACTTCAAAGCCAATGTGTGCCATCAGCCTCAGACTCCATCAGTGAAGCTTTGTCAGGCTGTCTTGACTTTCTTAGTGCAATAACATTAAAAAAGATTGAGGCTGCTACTCATAAAAATTGCACAGTATCTAAGTCTCTGGAATACAGAATAAAATGTCAAGCTGCTTATCTGACTGTAGTCAGTAATTCCTGCCCATAACATGAAGAAACTGATGCTAGGAAAGAAATATTCAACAGAATGAAATACATTATTTCCTGAAAAAAACTTACCAATTACCCTGAACCAAGCTGTAATATTGCTTTAATATCTTAAAGGCTGTCCTTCCCCCAGTTTTAAAAAACTAAACCTGTATAAAACTTAAACATGGGTGAATTGACTTTTTGAAGAAAAAGCCACTGGTGTATGGGTTGTTATCAAATGTGCTCTTCAAACATACAAGCAAATACATTGGTCCAGGTGCTAATAATGAGGCTGGCAAGAGTTAGAGGAAAGCTAAGTAAGCAGGACCAATGGGGAAGATAGAAGAGAAGCAGGCAACAGATAATTATGAACTTTAAATAGCACTCATTCTTTCTGATTAGGACACAAAAGATTTATTCTGCTTCTTTTGTTGTAGGAAGGCCTTTAATTTAGTCAAATTGCTTTTTCAATTGGAAGCTTAAGGAGTTAAGGATTCAAGGTCCAAGTAAATGCTATCTTCTTCAGTAACCTTTCCAGTTACTGATTAAACTGCACATTTACCTTCCAACAACACACATGAAAACTCATCTTTTATACTATAGCATTGTACCTTAGTCAAAACACTAGATCAAAATCAGATTCCCAAAAATTTTTGAGATAGAACCAAAAGAATTTAGCTTATTTTAATCATAAAACCAGATTAAATTCCATATACTGCATGAATGTATTATATCTGAACAATTTTATTTTTTTTTGTACTAAGTGGTAAATACTTAGAGGCACTGTAATCTAACTAGGAAGTTCAACCCTGCAAAACTGCATTTTTATCTTGTATTGCATATTTTACTACCCTTGTCTTCTTTGCAGTTACTTTTATGTCAACTGCACTCACAGGACAGAAAGTCATTTAAGGAGGTCAAGTAAGATTTAGGAATCAGTGATAGCAGAATAACTTCTGGTCATTCCCTCAGATTATTCTTGAGATTGCTACCAAATATTTCTCAATTAATTTGGAGCTACTAATCTTCTTTGGTTATATTTAGCATAGGAGAATAATTTTACATATCAGGTTTAGCACTTGGATAATCCCTGGACTATAATAAAAAAAGTTACATTATAACAAACATCAGGAAATTGAAAAAAAACCTATTACAAGTTAAGGAACTGTCTTTTCCTTTTTGGAAACATTCCAACAGGTTTTTTTTCTCAAAAATTGCTTTTTTCTGTGAATAAACACAGTCCTCACTGTCTTCCATTTAACATGTCTAGATATCCCATTTCACATTCCAAATTTTCTAGACTCCTAATGGACATAAAATTCTGTTCTTACACTCTGGTAAGATGTCTTTTTACTGTGTTTAGTCAGATAAAAGTACTACAATCTTCCTAAAAGAACACAAGGAAATTTTAAAAAAATGCACACTTTGTAATTAAATCACTTTTGCCAGCTCTGCAGCTCCTTCTCCAACCCAATCATCTCCAAACATAGTACATCAGGAAATGGATTTTAGCTACATTATTAATAATAATTAAAAACTCACACAACTTTTTTTTTTTTTAATCAATTATACATTGCAGAAAAAGCCTGTTTTCTAAACTTGCCAGATTTGATGAGAGAGCACCAAAACAGAGCTGTTTAGATGACAGAATGCCAAACAACTCTGCCCAGTGACTGTCTACATACAGATACATAGCTTGAAACTCATGAAATTCCCAACAATGTGCCAATTATTTAGCTTTTGTAAGATGAGAATTGGAATTCAGGCAGATAGAATATATGAAATGTGATCAGCTAATGAATATAATTTACAATTAATATGGGACACTGCAATATAGCTTTCTATCAATACAGATGCATTTAAAATAGATTAAAATCTGCTGTTCAAACAATCTTTAAGAGTGTAATTTTAATTTTTGCTAATTTACTGTGTTTTTAAAAGCTGAACACGAATGTCCCACTTTTACTGTGCTACAGAAAAAAGAATATAGTTTTCTTGATAGGATAAATTTTCAGTTATACCTTTAGGAAAGGCAGAGTGCTTTTTCTTTTCTTTTTTTAAATTTTTATTTTATAATCTGGCATCTGCAACCTAGTCACAAAAGAAAACATACTATATCCTTTTTAAAATTATTTTCTGGAATGCAAACCACTTTGGTAAATTTCAAATCATATCAACAATTTTCACTGCATTGAAAGCAGATATTAAAAAGCATAATTCACTTATTTTGATTAACTGAAATACTTACACTTCTGTATTTCACAATATATTCCAGTATGGGGGCACCTCCATCATCTTGTTTAGTTATGCTAAGTTTAAAACTCTTGCCACTCTCTGGTTGTCCATGAATTGAAGGGGGGCTTGGCTCCCCTAAACAAGGAAACAAACAGTACATAATAATAATAATAATAATAATAATTCAGCAGTGAGAGAAGTCTTAAATTACAGCTGGGAACTTGTCCACAATAATATTAATCAAAATCTTAAAATCAATATGATTCTTTCAGGCACTACAAAACAGCCTTAATATGAGTGTCAAATATTGTGTTTGAAATACATTCTAATGTAGATTCCTCATACAAGGAAACAAAATTATGTGAATGAAAGAAATATTCATTTCATTGAGACCTGACTTCGGACACTTTTAAATGTAATTTCCTTCCAAAATCATTTAGTCATCAATTCAGCAAGGCTGGTAAGCTGCTACTCACACTGAAGTTTAAAAATCACTCTCTTACAGGTAACCATCCATAACTTAAGCATATCCTTTAATCCCATGTGAGATTTTTAAATTGCAATACAGTTTTTAAATTTAAAGTAAATTTACTCTCCAATAAATGTACCAAGTCAAATGAGATAAAAATTTATCTAAGAATAACTTGTTCTTAGAGAAGTCAATATCACGAGTAGAAGTAAAGAATAATATTTCCAAAACTAAAACCAAATGTATTAGTAGCAATGAGACGATAAAGGTAATCTTAATCATACAATCAAAAGATTAATAGTCAGTTT
Organism: Orthonyx spaldingii; assembly: GCA_013397795.1. Classification (NCBI taxonomy): domain Eukaryota; kingdom Metazoa; phylum Chordata; class Aves; order Passeriformes; family Orthonychidae; genus Orthonyx; species Orthonyx spaldingii. The sequence goes on along the minus strand of VZTJ01003710.1, from coordinate 677,344 downwards.
AAGACCCTTTCCTAGTCAAAATTCACAGATTATCTTTTGCATATGCAATGAGTATTATAGTTTTTAAAAGAGATCCTAAATGAACATATACTGAAGTGGCTTATCGTCAAAATATCTGTAAATGTGCATTCACCCAGACAGATACAGTTCCTTTAGAAATAATTTTATTATTTGTGCTTATCACTTATTAAAACAAGGATAACATTACTTAGATCTCAAAATAGACCTTATCTAGCTTTCTATAA